>JAKCPI010013892.1:0-13631 GCA_023213315.1 Euborellia annulipes
CGCTCTGTTTGACCTTCTTCCCGTTGGAATTTTTAAACGAAATTTTGCAGTCTTATAAAGGACGTTTTTTTTTTTTTTTTTTAAAAAAAAAACATTCACACTTTTTTCTCATTCACACTCACACTCACACACACATTCACACTGTCTTTTCGGCAGCTCAGGCCATATAAGACATTTACGATAACCGTTATTTATGAATTTATATATATTAGGGTCCAGGCATTTTTATTTAATCTGGTATCCAGATGGCTTAAATAAAATCATCGGAATAAAGGACGTTATGGAGGGTCCAGGAAAAATACTCGGGTCGCGAAATTCCTATAACTTTTTGAGTTATTAATTCTTAAAGTTACGATTTCTCCCATAGGAAATGTATAGAGAAAAATTAATGTATTCTTTGCAGTTGTGTATTCTATGAAGGTAAACAAATCCTCAAGCAGGCACTGGGTTGGAATACGTAGTAATAATAATTTTCTTGCCCCCGGGTGTGGCGTAGTAGGTAGACTGCCTACCTCCTATACCAAACCTCGCGGGTTCGGACCCAGGCAGTCCGATGATTTTATTTAAGCCATTTGGATACCAGATGGCTTAAATAGAAATGCCTGAACCCACAATTTATATATTAATCACAACGGTTATCGTCAAAGTCTTAAATGGCCTAAGTTGCCGAAAAGACTGTGTGAATGTGTGTGTGAGTGTGAGTGTGAATGAGAAAAAAGTTTGAATGTTTAAAAAAAAAAAAAAAAAAAAAAAAAATAATTTTCTTTTTATAATGAATAAAAAAGGCGAGGGTCCGCCGCAGGCGGGCCCGAGCCAGCTGGTGGGGGTACAGGGGGGCGTAGCCCCCTGTCTCAGACGCGAAGCCCGCCGAAGGCGGGCGGCGCGGCTAGTAATTAACTAATTTGCTTCCCGTCCTAAGCGAGAAAAATTTATTTTCGGCTACCAACAGTGGCGGCGCGTCCACTAGGCAAACTAGGCGGCCGCCTAGGACGGCAAAAAGGGGAAAAATAAAAAAAAAATTTTGGTTCTGCGGGCGGCAAACGGGAAAAAAATTTCGGTCGCGGGGGCGGCAAAAATTTAGCTTCTCTAAAAAAAAGGTAAAATTTTCCCGGAGGATAATCACTAATCGAAATAGTGAACATCTATCATACTATATTATAATTGCCTAAGACCGTGTCCGATGTGTGAAACAACCAATCAGGCCTCAGGGATAGCGCTGATTGGCGAAATACAGAGAGGGCGGAGCCGGAGAGGCAAATTCAAATTTTTTTTAACCAGGAGAGATATCAATTTGGTTTCTTCCCTAAAGCCTTCCCTTGATAAGAATTTAAATTCGTTGTTTCAGAGTTTTTTTAAATTCGGCAGCCCCCCCCCCCCAAATTTTTTAATTCTTCTATTTCTTCAAATATTAACATGGTTTTATGGATTTAAAATTCTTGAATGAATATCTATCAGGGGGGTTTAAAAGTTTAAATTTTTTTTGTGTAATTGCCCCCCCCCCCCCCCCCGAAATTTTATATTCTTCTATTTCTTCAAATATTAACATGCTTTTATGGATTTAAAATTCTTGAATGAATATCTATCAAGGGGTTTAAAAGTTTAAATTTTTTTTGTGTAATTGCCCCCCCCCCCCCCCGAAATTTTTATTTTAAAATTCTTGATTTTTTTTAATAGGTTCCTGTCCGCCTGATTTCATTTGCATGCCCGTTGGCTCGAATCAGTTTATTAAAGGGAAATTTAGGCTTGCTTCTTGCCCGTAATTTTCTCATGGCCTTCAAAACCCAGAGGCCGGGCAGGGCGAATACTCAAATTTTAAACTTGATTCATTGTATTTTCATTTAGGCAAAAATAATATGGGCTTTAAAATTAAGAGAAAAACTACTGATAACGTACCGAGACGCCGCCCGCCAGGGCCAAGTTGAGATGGGCGCGGCGAAGCCGCGCCTTTCTCAACTTGTATATAATAATTGCGGTGTGTCCGTCTGTCCGTCCGTCTGTCACGCTCTGTTTGACCAACTTCCCGTTGGAATTTTGAAACGAAATTTTGCAGTCTTATAAAGGACGTTATGGAGAGTCCCGGAAAAATACTCGGGTCCCGAAATTCCTATAACTTTTTGAGTTATTAATTGCTAAAGTTACGATTTCTCCCATAGGAAATGTATAGAGAAATATTTAAGTATTCTTTGCAGTTGTGTATTCTATGAAGGTAAACAAATCCTCAAGCAGGCACTGGACTGGAATACTTAGTTGTTAGTAATAATAATTTTCTTTTCATAATTAAGAAGAAAAAGGCGAGGGTCCGCCACAGGCGGGCCCGAGCCAGCTGGTGGGGGGTCCAGGGGAGCATAGCCCCCCTGTCTAGACGCCAGCCCGTTTCTCATATTTAAGGCGAGGGTCCGCCGCAGGCGGGCCCGAGCCAGCTGGTGGGGGTCCAGGGGGCGTAGCCCCCCTGTCTAGACGCCGCCCGTTTCTATAAGAAAAGGCGAGGGTCCGCCGCAGGTGGGCCCGAGCCAGCTGGTGGGGGTCCAGGGGGACGAAGCCCCCTGGCTAGACGCGGAGCCCGCCGAAGGCGGGCGGCGCGGCTAGTATAACAATATTCACTTATTTGATAAGTGAGAAAGAAAACCACTGGTTAGGAATTCCAACTTAGAATAGTGGCCTTGTCTGTACTGAAATAATAAATAAATTACTCTTTAAAATTAATGATATTAAAGGAATCTTATATTATTTTATTGTATTCATATATATATTTAAAAAAAAAAAAAGTTGAAATTTAATATATATGACGAATTGTATAAAAATAATTGTGAGATTTAATTTTTCAATTTTTAAATTGATAGAATATAATTTTTAAAATAATTTAAAATGATTAAAATCTTTTTTTTTTTTTTTTTTTCTTTTAAAACATTCACACTTTTTTCTCTTTCACACACTCATTCACACAGTCATTTCGGCAACTCAGGCCATTTAAGACTTTAAACGATATCCGTTAATGATTATTATACATATTGGGGTCCAGGCATTTTTATTTAAGTTATTTGGTATCCAAATGCCTTAAATAAAATTATCGGACTGCCTGGGGTCCGAACCCGCGACGTTCGGTATAGAAGGTAGACACGCTACCAACTACTCCAAGCCCCTTGGGCTTATTCAAATCTTCAATTACTAAATAAATATTGATCACGCCCTCGGGGCTTGGTGTAGAGGTTAGCATGCTAGGCTCGTATACCAAACGTCGCGGGTTCGGACACCAGGCAGTCCGATGAATTTATTTAAGCCATTTGGATACCAAATGGCTTAAATAAGAATGCCTGGACCCCAATATAGATAAATTCATAAATAACGGTTATCGTTAAAGTCTTATATGACCTCAGTTGCCGAAAAGACTGTGTGAATGTGTGTGTGAATGTTTTGAGAAAATTTTGAGAAAATCGAAAAAAAAAAAAAAAAACTGAAAAAGTACATCAGTAAAGTACTAGTACTCTTTGGTCGATTTTGTTCTAAAGCTTCGTGTTACGTGCCAGGGGGGGGTACTTTAATTAAATATTTAATTTCAACCTCCTAGCTCTTTTCGTTCTTAAGATATTTTGTTCACAAAACACACCTACCCACACCCCCACCCCACCCCCAACAAAACAGACCATGTTGCATAAACCATTTTTTTGGACTCAGGGGATCTCAAAACGTGTATATCCATCAAAATCTCGACATCAAATTTAATATATGAAACCAAATATTTTCTCTCTCTGTATATATTACATGTATAGGTAAGAGAAAGTAAAAATGGATTTTCGCGGTTTTCTCTGAAACCGTTAGACGTACATAAAAAACTAATAGATGTTATTATGTGCATCTTTT
The DNA here is from genome assembly GCA_023213315.1 of Euborellia annulipes. NCBI lineage: Eukaryota > Metazoa > Arthropoda > Insecta > Dermaptera > Anisolabididae > Euborellia > Euborellia annulipes. The sequence goes on from JAKCPI010013892.1 coordinate 3,859, forward strand.
ATAGATCTACAACTTTTATATAACACTTTTTTGTATATAATTTATATTTAACAAGATAAATAAATAAAATGAATATTTTCTGATTTTTTTTTTTTTCAATTTTCAGGGCTCTTGGGGCACCCTTTCTCCTTATCCGATTGAGTTGAAATTTTATACAGGTTATTTTTTTTGGCAATGGTACCAAATTAGGGGGTAGCGTCAAAAAGATTTTTCCCCAGTAGCAGCTAAGAGCCACCCTAATGGTCCATCGTTTGAATTTCTTCCTTTGATCATTCTATTGGGGATATATATTTTTATACTGTGTATATATTGATTGATATATATTGTTTAAGTAGAGCTACTATAGATTCTATATATGCCATCATCAAATAATTACTCTATATCATCTAGCAAGACTCAGGGTCTAATTAAATTAGTTCAATTACAATAATTAAAACCTAATCTAAATTAATGCAAAGTTATTAACAAGTTTAATCTTAAAGGATCAATATGTTACTCAGTATAATAATGATAATAATAATAATAAATAAATGGAGAATTTTCCCTTCTAAAGACTCATTAATAAACCCAAATAGGATCTTAATACTATGCTTAGCAATTATGGAAAATGATTTCTCATTTATCATTAAAATTAAGAGCAGTCGATAAAATAAATATCTTGGGGCTTTTAGTTAAACGTTTAGGGTTGAAACTAAAACTTAAAAAAAAAAAAAAAAATATCTGGTGCGACTTAACGAGACTTTCTCTTCAAGAAGCGAAGTGGTACTGTCACACCAGATTTTTGTGTGGAGAAATATTTAGTTTCCGATAGCACCTAGGTTAACTTGGCCACTTTCAAAGGGACGATCTCACTGTGGATTTTTTAACATTAGTATTTTTATTTGGTGTCTGAGTTTGAGACATTTTATTGTGATTTAAAATTAAAAAAAAAAAAAAAAAAATATATGAATCGATGTATCACATAACCCTATAATCATAAAAAAAGTCAAATGAAATGATAGATGTGTATGATGATGACGTAACTCGTGGCGCGTCAAAATATAGAACTGTCAAAAAATGAGATTTTTACAGTTTAGAAAGTTAGCAGATTGTTTACATTCTGATGAATGTAAACAAAAAAAATTAAAATCAGTGTTATTATAAGGACATCGGCCAACAAAATAAATAATTTTGCGTATTATCCGTTTATTTGTAAATATTTCGATTCCAGTGATATATAATCATCTTCAGTATAATCAGCGGATGTTTTGCAAATCGTAAATTATTCCCATCCAATATGACACAATAGCTGAGCATTCCATGAATGCTATTTTCATAATACGCAAAAGTATTTATTTTGTTGGCCGATGTCCTTATAATAACACTGATTATCCTTACGGCCATTTACAAACAAAAAATTAAAATGTAAGCAAAAAAATTGCGGTAGGGAACATTTTATAAAAAAAAAAACGGAAGTGCTAGGGTAAAAACGTATTTTTCACTGAACCAGTTTTTTTTTTTTATACTGAATACGTACCCAGTATATATAGAGATTATTTTTCTACGACCTTTAGTTCAGGCCGTAATTTTATGCGTGCGGACAGACGGACAGATAGACGGACACCGGAATTTGCATAAGCTCTCTCCTTTAGTACTACGTACAGTGAGAGCTAAAAGTAGAAAAAGTCAGTTGATTTAAAATTTCCATAGGATCTGTGTATTTAAAAATATAGTTATTTTTCAGAATTTTAATCTCATATTTGGATATTTTATACACAAGAGAGAATCCTAAATAAATACAAAAGTTGAAGCGAATTTATCTATGGGGATTTGTATGTTTGGAACTTTTTACACATTTTGAAAAATGTTTTCCAATTCTTATGAAATTTTGTATTTATTTAGGATTCTCTATTGTGTATAAAATGTCCAAATATGAAATTAAAAATTTTGAAAAAATAACCATAGTTTATTTGCAACATCAACATTTAAAATGCAAGTTTGAAACTAAGGTGCTATGGGAAACTAAATATATCTCGACACAAAAAATCTGGTGTGACCAGCACGGTGCACAACTTTCTTTTACCGAAGGGTAAGAGAAAGTTGTGTGCTGTGCGCCAGTCACACCAGATTTTTTTTATACGTAGGTTTTTTAATATGGATAAATATCAAACAAATCTTTTTGTAAGAAAATTTCCAATTTTATTTGTATGTTAGAATAAAAAAAGAAGAGTTTGTCTCTCTGATTGATGGCAGAAACGCATTCGAGTTAAATCGTAAACGTATCTAAACGTGTTGTTGATGATCACATTTAAAATTGAATTTAAGTTGCTAAAAGTTGGAGACGGCGGCCAAGAATCAAGAAAAAAAAAAGTAAAAAAACGGCATCTGCGGGCCGCCACCAGCACCGTAGAATTTTTCTTACTCGTAACCAAATTAAATAGACATGGATTTATTGATTCTTGTGATTAATTCGGGTTGGGTAACAATCGGAGATATATGAATAAAAAATGACGGCCCTCGAGGCTCGTTGATTGGAACGGAAAGGAGGGGGAGAGAGGACAAAAAAAAAAAAATCCACCCCCGGAAATTTATCGGCCGGGGAGGTTTGCTTCTAATTCAAACATGTCGCCCCATCTTTAATCCGAGAGTTGCAGAGAGAAAATAAAAAAAATATGCGTATAAAATTGAAAAAGAATGGGCGTAAGAAGGAAAAAAAAAGCCCAACCTCCTCTCTTTTTTTTTTTTAAGAAAGAAACTTTTCGGACAGTATTAGAGAGAGAGGAAAAAAAAAAGAGAGAGAGGAAGGGTGAATTTTTAATCCGAAAATCAGGCCCCCGGTCACGTGGTGTAAAGTTGGTCTTTTCTGAGGGGGGGGGGTTGGATCGGAACTAACGACCCTCTCGGGAAATACTCGCCTGACAAAAGGGGACACAAGAAAGAGAGTTTGCTGTCAAAAGTGAGGAATTTGAGAATAAAAATAATATCCCCATACGAATCGACGACGATTTAATGTCGCCATTAAGAAGGGGAAGAGATTGAGTTTAATTTCTTTCGAGAAAAGTTCTTTTTTTTTATAATTCATCGATTTTGAATTTTTTATATTACCAGAGAGTAGAACTTTGGTCATATTTATAATATAGAACTTTACTTTATTTTTTTTTTTTTTTAATTCGCTCCAACGATTTTGATTAAAATTCATAAATTAATTATTTTTTACATGCTCTTTAGAATGTATATTCTCAATTTGCCCTTGAAATATTCTGAAAATCAATTTACTCTTGTACATAACACATTTGATAATAATTTCTCTAATTTCTTTTAAAACAGAAGCGGCAAAAATTTCCCCCATGGCGGAAAAATTAGTTTTCCTAAAGAAAAAAAGGGAATAGTGCCCCTAGTGCCCCAACGCACCTTTGGAGTGCCGTGGACTTTAAAAGGTTGGAAAACACTGCACTAGATGAAAAAAAGAATGATAAAAGGGGAGAGAAGAAAAATCAAATTTAATATTTCTAAATATTATCCAAGCACTTGGACCTTGGTGTAGGCGTTAGCGTGCCTTCTGTACCAAGGAACGCAGGTTCGCATCCCGTCTCATGCGACAAAAATTTAATTGGCTACCAATAAAATTGAAATAAATAAAACGGGGTCTAAATGGCCTCCGTTAGTGAAAAAGACTTTGAATAAATTTAAAAAAAATCTGGTGTGTCACACAACTTTTTCTTATCTTCGGTAATCAAAAGATGTGTTCTGTGCTTGTAACACCAGATTTTTTTGTGTCGAGATATATTTAGATTCCGACAGTACAGTACATTTTTTTTTTCAAACATTCACACTTTTTCTCATTCACACAGTCTTTTCGGCAACTTAGGCCATTTTAAGACTTTAGACGATACCCGTTGTAATTAATATATATATTGGGGCTTCAGGCATTTCTATTTAAGCCATCTGGTATCCAAATGGCTTAAATGAAAATCTCGGACTGCCTGGGTCCGAACCCGCGATGTTTGGTATAGGAGGTAGGCACGCTACCTACTACGCCAAACTCGGGGGCGCATTTCTATTTAAGTCACAGTTAGAATTTTCATAACCTATTTGTTTATTTATATTTTGTTACCATGGCAACCATTTGTCCTATGTTTTCTATGAAGTACAAAAGTAAAGTGGTCTTCAGAAGATTTCAATGGCGAAATGAGAATATACATTTTAAAGAGCATCTAAAAAATAATTGATTTTTGAATTTTAATCAAAATCGTTGGAGCGAATTTTGAGAAAATCGAAAAAAAAACTGAAAAAGTACATCAGTAAAGTACTAGTACTCTTTGGCCGATTTTGATTAAAAGCTTATTTTCACGATCCAGGGGGTGCACAACTTAAATATAAAATTTCAGCCTCGTAGCTCCAATTCCTTCATGCTTAAAATTGAACACGACACACACCCCCCCCCCCACACACAGACAGACCATGTCGCGAAAACCACTTTTTTGGATTCAGGGGACCTCAAAACGTGTATATCCATCAAAATCTCAACATCGAATTTTTGACATGAATCCAATACTTTCTCTCTATATATATATTACACATATATAGAGGTAAGAGAAAGTAAAAATGAAAATGTGAGGGTGCGCCGCAATTTTCCTCAAAACACTATATTTTCTTTGTTGAATAAAAAAATAGTGAGGGCGAAGGGTAGGTGCAACTAAGAAAAAAGTAGGGGGTCGGACCCAGGTAGTGATGAATTTATTTGATTGGAGAACCAGAGGTTAAATAGAAAGGACCCAAATTAATATATTAATTAAAAGGGTTATCGTTTAAGTCTTAAGATGGAGAGTGCCGAAAAGACTGTGTGAATGTGTGTGTGAGTGTGAGTGTGAATAGAGAAAAAGCGTGAGTGTTTTATTAAAATAAAAAAAAAATCTATATTATTTGACATAAAAATACCATAGCTCTAGCAGAATTTTAATTTCAGTTACTCTTGTTACAATTTCTATAAAGAAATAACCTTAAAATTTTGTTAACACACAAAAAAAAAAAGTAATAAATAATTAAAAAAATTTTATGAAACACCTGCATGGAGTTAATAAACAATTAATTTTTTTTTTTGTCCCTATTCTATCCGCATTTGAGTTTGAAATTAATTTAATAACTTCAATTAGCGTAAGACTAATAAGTAAATTAATGGCAGATGAGATAAAGCTGTAATTAAAACTTCTTCAAGGAGGGGGGGGACTTAATGCCCGACGATAAAAACTTTTTACTTATTTCATTCATAGGTGTGCGTGTGTAGGTGTGGTGAGCAAGCACATTGTTTTTTTTTTTTTCAGCAACAACGACTATGAAAAACAAGTTAATAAGACCTTAAGACGAGACAGATAAGGAGGACATTCGGCGAACATTAAACCTCTCTCTGGATGTTGTCTTTTTTATTCCCTTTTTTGAAGATTAATTAATTTCTGATCTAACATGTTGATTATAAAAAAAAAAAAGGTTGAAATGGGAAAAGGATTTTATTTTATTTTTTTTATATATAAGTTAAAAAAAATAAGACAGTAGTTTTTATTGAGAAACATAATAAAAAAAAATCTGGTGTGAGTGACGCACAGTACACAACTTTCTCTTACCCTTAAGAGAATGTTGTGTTCTGTGCGTGTCACACCAGATTTTTTTTATGTCGAGAGGTAACTATGGTTATTTTTCAAAATTTTAATGTCATATTTGGATATTTTATACACAAGAGAGAATCCTAAATCTATATATAATAATAGCGGAGTGTCCGTGTGTCACGCTTTGTTTGACCAACTTCCCGTTGGAATTTTGAAATGAAATTTTGCAGTCTTATAGAGGACGTTATGGAGAGTCTCGGAAAAATACTCCGTTCCCGAAATTTCTAAAACTTTTTGAGTTATTAATTCCTAAAGTTACGATTTCTCCCATAGGAAATGTATAGAGAAAGATATATAAATACGTAGGGCTTATAGCTGGTAGTTCAATCAGGATAGGTGAAAAGGTGAAGAAAATTCTGCAGCTAGTTGTATTTCATCATTTTATTCCCACGACGTTGACGTTTCGATCCCGGTTGGGATCATCCTCAGAACAGGTGGGTGTTATGTTCGAAACGTCAACGTGGTGGGAATAAAATGATGAAATACAACTAGCTGCAGAATTTCTTCACCTTTTCACCTATATAGAAAGATATATGTACTCTTTGCATTTATGTATTCTATGGATGTAAACAAATCTTCAAGCAGGCTCTGGATTAGAATAGTAATAAAAATTTTCATTTCGTAATTAAGAAGAGCCTAGTGCCCCCGAGTTTGGACGTAGTATGTAGCGCGCCTACCTCCTATACCAAACGTCGCGGGTTCGGATCCAGGCAGTCCGATGATTTTATTTAAGCCATCTGGGTACCAGATGGCTTAAATAGAAATGCCTGGACCCCCAATAGATATATTAATTACAACGGGTATCGTTTAAAGTCTTAAATGGCCCCAGTTGCCGAAAAGACTGTGTGAATGTGTGTGTGAGTGTGAGTGTGAATGAGAAAAAAGTGTGAATGTTTTTTATTTCAAAAAAAAAAAAGAAGAGCCTACGGGCCCACGGGGCTTGGAGTAGTTGGTAGCGTGTCCACCTTCTATACTAAACGTCGCAGGTTCGGACCCCAGGCAGTCCGATGATATTATTTAAGGCATTTGGATACCAGATGGCTTAAATAGAAATGCCTGAACCACCAATAGATATATTAATTACAACGGGTATCGTTTAAAGTCTTAAATGGCCTAAGTTGCCAAAAAGATTGTGTCAATGTGTGTGTGAATGAGAAAAAAGTGTGAATGTTAAAAAAAAAAAGAAGAGCCTACGGGCCTGGTCTAGTTGGTAGCGTGCCTACCTTCTATTTGGATACCAAATGGCTTAAATAGAAATGCCTGGACCCCCAATAGGTATTATAAATAATAACGGTTATCGTCTAAAGTCTTAAATGGCCCCAGTTGCCGAAAAGACTGTGTGTTTGTATGAGAGTGAGTGTGAATGAGAAAAAAGTGTGAGTGTTAAAAAAAAAAAATAAAAATAATAATCAAGAAGAAAAGTTTAGGAGGGGTTTAAGGGCGAAGTCCCTGGTTAGACACGAAGCCCGCCGAAGGCGGGCGGCGCGGCTAGTAATACAAAATTTCATAAGAATTTTTTTGAAATATGTAAATAGTTCCCCCTTTTGAATCGAAATTAACAACTAAATCCCCATATGGGGATTTAACATTGGGTCTATGAAAGGAAGAGCCGAAAAATGAATCTGAAATACTACATCCAAGGCAGTCCCTACGTGCCAGGTGATTTTTGTCGCCCCCCCAACACTTAGCCTAAATTATGCATAAAAAAAAAAAAAAGTTTTTAAGACGTAGGTAATTTTTTGTAAGTTTGAGCCTTGAAAATCTTCTTTAGAGGTGGATAGGGGTATTCCCCAAGGGAATATAAGAACGCTCAGGCTACTAGAAAAATTTAATTAAAGAATTTGTTATTCATATTTTAAAGAAAATCGAAAATTTATTTATTTTCTTAAATTTATCAAACTCAAGTAATCTCCGTCTTTCAAATTTTTTTTTTTTCCCTACATTTCAATTTATTTCCCTTATAAAGTTATCTGAGCGGAAATAGGTTTCCACAAAATGACATGTATTTATCTTTGAAAATTTTAATTAGATGGAAGACATGACGTTTCCCTCCCCTCCCCCCCTCCCCTCTCTAAATATAGGCTATATTTACTATTGAAATTGGTTTTCTGTCGAATAATTTGTTTATGTTTTGTGACGTAAGTCATAATATTGAGTTTTTTTTTTTTTCATTCCGTTAATGAACGAACGAACGAACGAACGTTAATCGTTATTTATGTATTTGGCTTGAGTTTTCAAAGGAAAAATAATAATATAAAACAGTTCTTTTGAGAAACTATTACCGCCTTCAGGGATAGAAATAGAGTTGGATGTTATAAGGCGGATTTGAACTCGAGTTGCCTTTAAGGCGGAGTCTCCCAAAAAAATATGAAAAATTAAATTCATATTTTTCAAATATTTTTAACTCTATTTCGTAGATAAGAATGAGTTCTATCTTTTATTTCAAATAAACTTTCCTCTATTTTAACGTTTTAATAGAATATCTAGGGTTTGAAAGTGTATATTATTGTTTTTTTTTAATATAAAATTCTAATTAACGGATTATGCTAGAAGAATGAAATTTTTTTAATAGATTTTTGAAACAATACCGAGGGCACTCTTTTGTGATATTTTGAAAAGGCTTTTAGTTTTTAAATAAATTAAGTTTGAAAATATGAGGTCAATTTTTTTTAGTCCGATTTAAAAAAAAAACTAAAAGCCTTTTTCAAAATATACGAAAAGAGTGCTCTCGGTATTGTTTCAAAGAATATATTAAAAAATTCCATGCTTCTAGCATAATCCGTTAATTAGAATTTTATATTTAAAGTAAAAGTAATATTTTTATCATCTAGTGCTGCTCTCTGTGGGTTTTAAATGAACTATTATTTTTTGTCAAATATAGGCATCCAGCTAGGTTTTAAAATTTTTGAGAACAAAGGGAGGGTTGCTCTTTTGTCTTACGCTTACAGAGGACATGAGCTATTACTTCAAATAAGAGAACATTTAGCTATATTTGAAGTCTAAAATATGTTTTTCCAAATTTCTTCTTCTGTCCTCGCCCTTATTATTCCCGTGGTGCGGGGTGGGGATTATAAGGTCAACTCGCTCTTTATCCTAGGGATAGAATAGGCGCTCAAAAAGTCGATTTTCGATTTTCGGAATCGACTTGCTATTTATCGGTTTTCGGAATCGATTAATCATTTCTGAAATTCGACTTTTCAACTTTCAAGTTGACTTTTTAAAAACTCCTAACCGGTGCCTAGGAGATACTCAGTCATAAATTGTCGTAAAAAAATCACACCTTTTACGACAAAATGAGGTTATTTGTTTTTTTGACACCGCATGGTCCTGAAGAAGGAGTCATTTTAGCCCGAAACGTCGACTTATAGCGGAGGGAATTAATTCAAATAGAATTGCCTGATCATCAGCTCCGGATTTTATTTTACTCATCCTTTTCATAAATATTTTCCTATAATTTTAAATTTTATATCTTTTTTTTTTTTTTTTTTTTTTAATTTATTAGGTTTTAGACTACAATGGTCATTTCACCTTCACAGCATATTTGTACACTTACATTTTTCCTTTTTCTTACAATCATTATTTAAATACAACTTTTTTTTTCTTACATCTTTAACAATACTTCCTATATATACATAAGGTTTATCATTAACATCATGTCCCTTATAGGCTAATTTATAATTATATAAATTTTGGCATCTTTAATTATGAATATCGGCGGAAATAAATATAGCAGTCGATTATACGAAAAATCTGGTGTGACAGCACAGAACACAACTTTCGATTACCGAAGGTAAGAAAAAGTTGCGTGCTGTGCGATAGTCGCACCAGATTTATGTATAGGTATAGATCAATAGTCATTGTTGCATTATTTTATAGTCAATTTTGAAAATGAAAACTTTACAAAAACTTATATTACTATCTGACTATCCAGAAGTTGCACCTGATATGGCACTGAAAATTAAAATAAAATATGAAAGTTGAGGATCAAAAAATAAAACATTAAAATATTAAAATTGAGGAATTAAGAATGTCAACACATATGAAAGTGTTGATTGGTGTGTTATGTGTAGGTTTTGAAAGAAAGATGAAAGTCAATCAAATGAAAATGTTACAAACTATATTACATTGTAAGAA
>JAKCPI010013893.1:0-29495 GCA_023213315.1 Euborellia annulipes
TGCCGGAAGATTTAATCAAACCACCAATTCATTATTGGTATAAAATTGTCTCTGATATGAATTGGTGGTTTGATTAAATCTTCCGGCAATTCCTTAAATCCTGCGGTTCAGCAATGAAATACTTGAAAGAAATTTTAGAATAGTGATTAAACAGGTGTTACATCGTTTCCAAGACTAATGATTTTTATTATTTGAAATTCCTACCGGGATCCCCGTTTATTTACCCGAGGTGCTACACACACTTCAAAACCAACCGGCCTCTGGCCGTATCCATCTACCGGCATTCCTTTAAGTTACATTATTTCCCATCTCTAACTCCTCCTCTTGTGCTTGTTTCTAGCTAGTGAACTAATCCTTATTTCTGGTTCCTTTTATCAATATCTCTTCTATGCTAGGGAGAAATGTCCCAGTTTGAGGCGGGACTCCCTCAGCTCCGACTGAGCAACTCCCTCCCCTGGTAGAGTTTTTGTTTTTTTTTTTTAATATTCACACTTTTTTCTCATTCACACACACATACACACAGTCTTTTCGGCAACTTAGGCCATTTAAGACTTTAAACGATAACCTTTATTATGAAAATATATCTATTAGGGGTCCAGGCATTCTTATTTAAGCCATTTGGTATCCAAATGGCTTAAATAAAATCATCGGACTGCCTGGGGCCGACCCCCGCAACTTTTGGTATACGAGGTTAGCACGCTAACCCCAACACCAAGCCCCGAGGGGCCCCCTCGTAGAGTTGTATGGGGGCTATTATGGTGAGATCCAATATTCCATTCCAGTGCCTGATTGAAGATTTGTTTACATTCTGATAAAATATGGTATTTGTTTTCTTACACTAAAATCGTAGAACTGTTATAACCTTTAGAGAAACCCTCGGGCTTGGTGTAGGGGTAAGCGTTCTAACCTCGTATACCAAAAGTTGCGGGTTCGGACCCCAGGCTGTCCGATCATTTTATTTAAGCCATTTGGATATCACCTTTAGAGAAACCCTCTTGGGGAATGAATGACCCCAAATATTTATATTTCGTAAGTCTTATATGGCCTGAGTTTCCGAAAAGACAGTGTGAATGTGTGTGTAAGTGTGAGTGTGAATGAATAAAAAAGTGTGAATGTTTTTTATTAAAAAAAAAAAAAAACCTTTAGAGAAAATACGTCAACCTTAAGTAGTACTTTAGGCCTACCTAATAATATTTTCAAAGAATTTGAAATTTTTTTTTTCTTTTGACTTAGGATAAGATAAATTAAACTATTTTCGTAAGTTTTTTTTTTTTTTTTTTTTTTTTTTTTTTTCAAAAACTAAATAATTTCACAAGTGCAAATAAATAAACTGCAATTGTAAATTTTCTATAATCTTATAGACTTTCACGAAACATTGACACTCGCCTGATTTTATAAAAAAATATACATGCGCGCAAATTCGTGCCGAAACAACAATGACAACTTTTTTTTTTTTTTTATAAAAAAAACATTCACACTTTTTTCTCATTCACACTCACACTCACACACACATTCACACTGTCTTTTCGGCAGCTCAGGCCATATAAGACATTTACGATAACCGTTATTTATGAATTTATATATATTAGGGTCCAGGCATTTTTATTTAAGCTATCTGGTATCCAGATGGCTTAAATAAAATCATCGGACTGCTGGGGTCCGAACCCGCGACGTTGGTATATGAGGTTAGCACGCTAACCTCTACACCACGCCCCGTGGGCAAATGACAACTTTGTGCCTAATTAATTTATAAGCCAACGAGGACTGAAGATGGACAAATAAATTTTGTCCGAAACGTCTCCTTTTTCGGCATTTGGCATCCAAAGGCTCTCTTCATTTGCTGCACCTGTACTTATTCTTTTCCATTTCATAACATCAACAGCAACTTCTCTTCGAATTAATTCATTTATATCCAGATTTTTAAGCCACTTATTGTATTTATTAAAAAATGTTATTTTGTTGGCGAATGGAACGAACTCTACAGGATAAATTTTGAACTAGCCTAGTATTGTCATCTAGCCAAGTGTCATATAACTAAACTTACTTACTTTACTTTACTTTACGCGAATAGGCCCAAAAGACCGCGCGATGATGAACAAATATACCTCCAGCGAGGAAACAACAAATGTATATGCCAAATATTAACACTGACTAACTCTGTGCAATTATATATACTTTTCTAATTTAAGTACTGAAGATGGTTCTTAAATAAAAAGAACCGAAACGTCTCCGGTGATTGAACCTGCATACAGAGTTTATTTATTGGCTGATCCTGTCCATAATTGACCTGTTATGCAATGGTGTGTCAAAGCCAAATATCGAGTTTTGAGAAAATCAACAATAAAGTTTTTGTTTACATTGGATTACATGTAATTTTTCATGTCAATTGTGCAAGTAACATTAAATAAATTTTTTAGGACATATTTCATAAAAAAATACTATTAATTATAGCATTTGAAACAATATTCCGTGCTTAACTCAATTTTGAATTTTTTGGTCTTTGACACACCATTGCATAACAGGGTCCAATTATCCATCTATATTTATATTTTGTTCATGGCAACCATTTCTCCTCTTTCCTATAAAGTACAAGAGTAAAGTGGCCTTCAGAAGATTTCAATGGCAAAATGAGAATATACATTTCAAAGAGCATCTAAAAAATAAATGATTTTTGAATTTTAAACAAAATCGTTGGAATACATTTTGAGAAAATTGAAAAAAACTGAAAAAGTACATCAGTAAAGTACTAGTAGTTTTTGGCTGATTTTGTTCAAAAGCTTCGTGTCACGTACCAGGAGGGTGCCTAACTTAAATATAAAATTTCAACCTCGTAGATCAATTCCTTCTTGGTTTAAATTGAACACAGACAGACCATTTTGCGGGACCCACTTGTTTGGGCTCAGGCGAATTTTGGAAACTTCTATTGAAAGCGAGAAGAAAATTTTTAAATAAAACCACTGAAAATGTTGATATAAATATTGTTTATAGTTTCTTGTTAGTTTATTTCCTTTTCTTTCCTCATTTCAACTCTTTATTTTATAATTCCGTGCCATTTCCCTGTCAAGGTGTTCCTTTTCACACCTGCCCTATGCCATCTATATATGGTAAACTCCGAATCGCCATTGATTGATTGACAATCCAATAATTAATTATGCTCCAGGTGATAAGACCTATAAATAAGCCTTGGAATTATTTCCTCCTCTATTTGGAATTAATTCTCTTGCCTTGTAAAGATAAAACTTTATTCAGTATATTAACTTTAATATAAAATTGATGTTTACCAGACTGTCTGCAACTAAAGGAATCGGGATGAAATTTTGTATAGATTTCTGGTCTAAATATAATATTTGGCCGCCGGGCCTGGCAAAAAGAAATAAGAATTGCCATTGAGTAAACAAGTAATGCCAAATGCCTGAATGGGCGCCCCAGGTGAACAAAACATGTGAATGGCAACAAGCTCGAGTTCAAATCTCTCTGGTAGCAAGTTTTTTTTTTCCACTGCTTTCTTTTAGTTCCATGCAAGGGCGGATCCAGAGGTGTTTCTCGGGGGGGGGGGGTAATCTGGTGTGGACGTATATAGAAATTTTTCGGGGGGGGGGGCCTGTTCTCAAAAGTTTTTCTACGAAAAATTTTGTTTTGGAACCAAAAATTTTTCGTGTGCCGCCCGCGGAACTAAAAATTTTTCATGTGCCGTTCGCGGGACCAAAAATTTTTCCCAGTCGGAAAAAATTTTTTGTACCTTTTTTTTTAGAGACCAAAAATTTTTTCCGCCCGCGGAACAAGAAATTTTTCATGTGCCGTTCGCGGAACCAAAAATTTTTTCGTGTGCCGTTCGCGGAACCAAACATTTTTCATGCTCCGTTCGCGGTTTCAAAAATTTTTCCCGTTTTTTCAAATCTGGGGGGGGAATTACCCCCTTTACCCCCCCCCCTTGTATCCGCCCTTGGTTCCATGACAAGAGTATATATGGCCCTAAATTTATAAACAATTTTTAACCTGGAGCTGTCCAATCTTGATTGTGTTTGATCTGTGATGTATATTCTAAAATAAAAAGAACCGAAACGTCTCCAGTGATTGAACCTCCATACATAGTCTATTTATTGGCTGATCCTACCCATAATTACCCATTTATATATCTCACAGCCACTACTCTAAACAGACAAAACACAATATATAAATATTTTCCCATTCTTATAAATTCAAATGTACCGTACTGTCGGAAACTAAATATATGTCGACACATCGCACAACGCACTTACCCTTGGTAAGAGAAAGTTGTGTTCTGTGCTTGTCACGCCAGATTTTTTTTCTATATATTAATTTATCCAAAGAAAATATTTAATTAATTTTAATGCTTACATTTACATGTGTACCGTTGTAATTTTAATTTATATTTACGAGAGAGAAAGAGAGAAATATGATATTGATAATAACAGTTACGTGATTTTATAATATAACTTATTAATTAAGCGAGAACTAATTAATTAAGAAATAGCGTTTTTAAAATAAATTCTACTCCCTGTTTACTTTCTTTGACCGCCTCCTTTGTAATGTCTTTCTGGCATTAAAGTCTCCAATATTCTAGGGATTCCCTCCATTTATATTTGTTTGTTTTTTTTAATTACCCGTTTTGTTGGATCCAGCTGGCCGATCCTATTCATTAATTAGTTGATTATTAGCGATTGTTGTATTGTTATTAATTAAAGAATTAAAATCATAATTACGTCTCAATCCTTTTTACGCATATATCGGCCACCGATATAACAAATTTTAGTCATTATTTAGTAATAAAAGACATTTTTTGGCACTAAATCTGTTTTATTTTAGTTAGCAATTAAAAATACAAAATAACTAAAAAAAAATAAATATTTCAATCAATATTTTTACAGTCGTTTTTTTTTTCCAATACGAAAGGAATTTTCTGGACCAAATTTTATATTTTTTTTTTTTTGTTCCAGTTCTATTTTAAAATGCGTGTTAATTTTATCATTGTATTGTAAATTTATTTATTAATTTAATCGTAGCTGGCCTGATGATGGAGAAGAACTTTGTAGCTGTGATGTAATAAAATGAAATAGGCAGAGGCAAACAAAAATAAGCGGCTCTCAAAGTATTTTTTTTTTTTTGCCGCTATCATTTAATTCAGATCAATCAATTTGTGATGGTTACATCTTTTGTTTGTCGTGGTTTCTGATGGATGGATCGATCGCGTGGATGTGTGTTTGAGATACAGAATTGCTGGAGGTGAAACGCCAAGGACAGATGATGGCCTTTCCTCGAGTGGGACGAGCCCCTCGACCTGCAGCCTCCGCTAACCTCCTCGACAGGCTCTTCCGAGGTAAGAAGAAAAAACAAAAACTCTTCCTTTAATTACTCTTCCAATTATAAATAAAATCTTCTTTCGATTTAAATGAGGCGATCGATATCCGGATAAAATTTTATATATTCTTATCAATCACTTTTGTTTAAAAATTCTCAAAAAAAAATCTGGTGTGACTGGTGCACAGCACACAACTTTCTCTTCGGTAATCGAAAGTTGTATTCTGTGCTTGTCACACCAGATTTTTCGTGTCGATATATATTTAGTTTCCGACAGTACGGAACATTTGAAATTCAGATGTAAAATTTATAAGTATGGGAAAATATTTATATTTTGTTACCATGGACAACCATTTCTCCTATCTTTCCTATGAAATACAAGAGTAAAGTGGTCTTCAGAAGATTTCAATCACAAAATCAGAATATACATTTTAAAGAGCATCTAGAAAATAATTGATTTTTTGAATTAAAAAAAAAAAAAATCGTTGGAGCGAATTTAGAGAAAATCGAAAAAACTGAAAAAGTGCTTCAGTAAAGTACTAGTACTCTTTGGTCGATTTTCATTAAAAGCTTATTTTTACGCCCTAAGGACGTGCTTAACTTAAATATAAAATTTCAACCTCCGAGCTCTTCATTTACACTTTACTCCTGTACTTCATAGGAAAGATAGGAGAAATGGTTGCCATGGTAACAAAATATAAATATTTTACAACTTGAATTCTAATATATCTCGACACGAAAAATCAGGTGTGAAAGCACAGAACACAATTTTCATATACCAAAGGTAAGAGAAAGTTGTGTGCTGTGCGCCAGTCACCCCAAATTTTTTCTTTTTTTTATTTCAATTAAATCAAGTTATTTTGTCTAATATTTTTTTTTTGTTTATTTTTATGTCCAGATTTGTACTCACCTGAAGAATTAGAGGAACTCGCTGCAATTCTCAACACGGAGAACGGCGGGAACAAGAGTCCAACAGATGGGGCCAGCAGCACCTCTCTTCATTAATTCAAATTTTATTTGTTCTTTTTTTTTTTAATAAATAGATTGAAAATTTTAGAAATTGAAATGTTTATGTTTTAAATAAAAGTTATATTTGCCATGGGCGTTCTAAAATAAATTTACTCCCCTCCTACCTTTTCCTTTGCCTCCCTTAAATAATCATTTATAAGACATTTTTATTTCCCCCTAGAAGGGAAATCGACAGGTGGTTGGCATTTGTTTTGTTTTTTTTTCTTGTCATTTCTGACGTGGCACGTCCTCCGGTAGCCATCGATACTTTGTAGCTAAAAACTTTTACCTAAATCCAAACCCCCAAATGGCCTCAGTAGCCGAAAAGGCTGAGGAAATTTGACTATAAATTTTATTTTTAATACAATGAAGCGATCCACGGCTTCCGGAGGGCGTTCAACATTCTTGTTTTTCTGGGGCCCTCCGAATTCCAGCACCTCTGGCATTATCTTGGTGGTTGTTGTCGATTCTGCTTACTTAGAAATTGAAGAAAGAAAAAAAAAACAAGAAGAAAATGCAGTTAATTTAGTTTATTAAAATTTATTGAGATCAGGCCACGGCTAACGTTTCGGTCCTAGGTTACCATCATCAGAGCTGGAGCAGTGTCAAAACAAGGGCGGATACAAGGGGGGGTAAAGGGGATAATTACCCCCTCCCCCTCCCCCAGAGATTTGAAAAAAATACTTAAAAAAAAAAAAAATTTTATTTTTAATGTAAAATTTAAAAAATTAATACTTAACAATTAGATTTGTATTAAATACAAGTCAAATTTTTACGGACGAGAAAAAATAAAAAATTCTGGTTCCACGAAAGAGGGAATGTTCCGCGGGCGGCACATGAAAAAAATTTTGGTTCCGAGAGTGGTAACAAAAATTTTCCGTCTCTAAAAAAAGGTAAAATATTTTTACGGACGGGAAATAAAATTTTTGGTTCCGCAAGGGGAATATTCCACGGGCGGCAAAAATTTTTGTGTCCGGAAAATTTCTATATACGCCCCTGTTGTATTTATATTCTGTCAAACAAGTACAGAATGCGCCTTTAAATTACCGAAATTAAGAAAAAATAGTGTGCTGTGGGACCAATCACACCAGATTACCCACCCCGAGAAACACCTCTGGATCCGCCCTTGTGTCAAAAAGACAAATATATTGGACCGAAACGTTAGCCGTGGGCTGATCTCAATAAATTTTAATAAACTACATTTTCTTGCTTTGTTCTTTCTTCAACATCTACTCTCGATAGCTACACATCTCCCTGTAACCTAGAAATTAATTAAAATGGAATTTAAATTTTAAATATTTTTTTTTTTAAATAATTTGTTCTTAGTATAGGCGATATAAAAGTTTCACTTCATGTTATTGTTCTCTTAAAAGACAAAAATAAGTTTATATTAAATTGATTACCAATTACTTTTGATAAATATGGACGTATTCTATTACAAATTAATTTAGAAAAATAAAAATAGTCTTATTGTTAGATACGGACTCTCTCAATTTAGTCGGTTCACATCGCCTCCGGGTTGCAGCCTTCGCAGGCGTTTCTAAATCATTCAAAGAGAAACCATTTTATTTATATATTCTTATAAATTTTATTTTAATTAACTATTAATTATTTTTTAATTATTAAAAATCACCTGTCACTTGGATTGACGCCTCGAGGTAAATGTAGAGGTTAATTTGAAAGAATATTATTGTCAATCTGTTGATTGATGGAAAGCTATCAATATGTATCAATATTGAAGAGCCGATTGAAGTTTGCGTCAATCAGAGCTTCAATCATCATGTATAAACTGGTCCGGAGACGATCAATTAAAATTTTCAATTGCAATGGTAGTACATAAGTAGAGAAATATGGTGTGTGTCTAGTATTTAGTGAAGGAAAACACCATGTATTTATAGGGAGGATTTTAATGTTGGGGTAGGCAAGTTATCAAAACGACCCATTGTCAATTTTAATTGAAGGATACGATTGATGTATTCAATTCTTAGTTATTCTGTAAACTTGCTGCATGTAGCAAGCATTCAGCACGAATTCTTTTACTAAAATGAAGATTGATAAAAATATTGTTACGTTGATTGATGTGCGCTTCAATCATTCGCACTCTATGGGCACATTTAGGAGGCATGAAAATGTTTAAAAACAAACACTGTTTGATTATATGTATTATTATTGTAGATTTTTAAATATGAGGTCAATTTAAAAATCCTACAAAAATTCAAAACTTTTTCATTAAGTTAACATTTGCTTTACAATTTGATTTGATTTTTTAAATTAAATACAACAATTTGTTTGATTTAATTGATGGGTTTTACTACTATTAATTAATTAAGATTTTTTTAATTAAAAACCACCTGTCGATTGTTACTCACTTCAGGTAAATGGAGAGGTTAAATTTTAAGAAAAAAAAAAACTTGTTATGTTATAAAATTATGAATTTTACATTGAATTTAATTATTCATTTCAAATATTTAGTTAAAAAAAGAAAAAAAAGCTGAATATTAAAATGAAGTTTTTTATTTTATTCGGGTGACAAATTTTAATAAAGTTGGTGGCCATGTTGGAAAAGCGCCAACGGCTTCCGAATTGACCAAGTGAAAGAGAAAGAGACAGAGATGATGTAACGTAAAAACTCTTTCGACCCATTAATTCAATTTATTATCGGATAATTGGTCCCAATAAATATTTTTATATCAATTTTTTCAAGGTGACAAGGAAGGTGGAGACCTTGGCGTTAGGAAGGTCATTTAAGGAGGAGAAAAAAGAAAAAAAACGGCATTTGACTTTTGATTAGATCAATTTATTTATTTATTTTTAATAAAAAGAGATTTTCTTTCAAACATGGTGATGACTAGGTTTTCGGGGGTATTTATTTATTTTGGTGCAGCCTCTTCACTTTGGATTTATTTTTAATAATAAAAAAAAAAAAAAACCTCACGATGGGTTAGTTAGTAATCATATATTAACAATATAAAACTTTATTTAAAAACTTTCATAACCTTAAATTTGAAAATGTCGATCGCCATTTTTCAAGATGGCGTACGTCATGTAGTTCCTCTATTCTACCGCTAGTTGGACTACATAATTATTATTAAAAATTATTTTACAACCCTTTTCTTTCTTAAATGATATTAAAATATGTCTTTTAGAATGATTTATCAAACTCAATTGAAATCTAAACTTAAATTTATTTCTTGAGACAGAATATTTATCAGGAATCTCCATTTTAATTGTCCTTTCTTGTTTGAGGAATCGAATATAAATTTACAATTTACGTTTCTTTTCTGCTTTAAACTTTATTATTTCACTTGTTTAAATATTTTTGAAGGAGCGGGAAATAAAAATTAAAAATTGAAAATAGATTAACCTCAATATTTAAATCTTGAAAAATGGCGGCCGACATTTTATTTGAGGTTATGTAGGACAATAAACGCGGTACAGAGACATACTAAATAAACCATCAGCCATTGGACTATATTTCATATTGTATTTTTGTTTTTAAATAAAAAATGAGTGTTTTATATTGCTCTATTGCATATAATGTATAAATATCTCTAAATTATAACTTTATTATATATATATATATTTAAACATATTTATAAAACAAAATGAAGCACCTTTTGAAAAAATATGTTTCCAAAATCGAGACTAGTAGTTGATTTCTGTATACAATTGGATGGAATTTTTTGTTTTTGTGGGTGTATACAAAGAAATTTACTTATACAAGGGTGTCTAGAACACAAACACCTTCTTCACTGCTGCTATGCAACGAACTGAGACCTGTATCCGAATTGGAATCAGTGTCCGGAGGTTTTCTGATGGTCGGCGATGAGGAGGTTGAGGAGGTGACAGCGACAGCCGCCGGATGCCTTTGCGGCTTGGGCGGCGGCACCACTTGACTATATTGATAAAAGAATTGTTCAGGATTTGGATAATAATACGTTTTTGGACAATAATGATCGTTATTTTGGAATTGTTCCGGTGGTGGGATACAGATTTCGTTGTCGTTCGCTTCAACGGCATCAACTTCCGCTTGGAGGCGTTCTAACGTCACGAGACGTTCCCGCAACAATGCATCCGTTTCTTGTAGTCGTTGTTCCGCCTCACTTGCTTCTTGTTCACCTGCCGCTAGGGCAGCATCTGCTTGGACCAATTGATTCCGTAAATACACAATATCGTCACTCTGATGACGTCTTAGTTTGGCTGTTAGGCGTACTAACACCTCCTCTTCGCGTTCAAGGCGTTTGTTTAATTTCACCAAACGTTCAAGTAATTCGATGGCTTCGGCAACGTCAGGGGCTGGCGGCGGCGGTGGGGGCGGTGATGGATCTTCTTCTACCGGCGATGACGTCATCACGCCACTATCCTCCTTCTCGCAATCCTCTAAATCGCGTAGATATGTCTCGAGAAGATAATTCGACCCCAATTGCTGTTGGCGTTCGCGATGAGTGGCATGTTCCAATCCAAGAATTTCAGCCTCTCGATCGCGTAATCGTCTCAATTGCGTTTGAATTGTTTCGCCTTGTGCGAGAATCAATTTGAGAAGACGGCTAATATCCGCATCGCCTTCGGTTGAGACGGCCGCGGCGGCGGCAACAGCCGCAAGACGTTTCGGATGGACGGCATCGCCTTGGCCTCGTCTTCGACGATGATGATGGTGATGATGATGGCGTCCTTTGGAGCTAGTCGACGGTGAAGCGGGACTCCCCCTTCCACTATCGGCATCAGGGTCAATCCGTCGCACCATCAACCGCACCTGCCAACAACAACAACAACAAATAAATTCTCTCTTTTTCAACACATGTAATAAAATTATATGATCGCTGATTAATTTACTTTCTTGTTGACAAGGTCTTTAACTTTCTCCTTTTATAACCTTTTTTTTTTTTTTTTAATAAATATGCAAAATATTAAGTGAATTACTTTTTCGTTTAGAAGAGAAAATATATTTCTTAATTAAATTTCATATTCTTTGAATTTGTAAAAAAAAAAAAAAAATGGCGGACAACCTCTCACTTCAATCCAAAAAATAATTTTTTATTCAATTGTCTATAAATTTAAATACAAATGTTGCATATTATTTTAATAAGGGTGATGGCAAGAATTAGAATATACAATAAAAAATATATTATCTTTTTCTTTTTTGTCACATTTTGGAAAAAATGAGATCATGATAAAAAATTTCTTTTTGTTATAAGCTATAAAATTATATTTAAATAAATATGAGTCTAAATAATAAAAAATATAATTTGATATATAATAATATATATTCTACATCTATTATTTTCAGTGCTAATAACCTTAAAAAGCGAAAAGATACGGTTTGTGTAATAAAAAGTAAAAAATAATATTTAATTAAGCAGTAGATAGGGTTGAAAGGCCTTTTCAGACCACACAACAATGCAAATTA
The DNA here is from genome assembly GCA_023213315.1 of Euborellia annulipes. Taxonomy (NCBI): domain Eukaryota; kingdom Metazoa; phylum Arthropoda; class Insecta; order Dermaptera; family Anisolabididae; genus Euborellia; species Euborellia annulipes. Next base: position 11,735 of record JAKCPI010013893.1, read on the forward strand.
AATTAATTAATAAATTATAATTAAATGCCATGAATAATTTCTTATCGTTTTCTCTTTATAAGATTAAATGTTATTTAGCTATAAACTCTATGAGGATAAGTATTTTCGTTTTTGTTCACACACACGTATGAGAGAAATGAGTATAATAATAATAATAAAATAAATGACAGGTTGTGAGAGAGTGTCCTCAAGAATTACGAAATATTCAAGGAGAATGAATAGAATCGACGTATAAGATGTAATTTCTTTTTAGAATTGCCAATCAATGCCAATAAGCATTCTTTTACTTTATAATAGAGCACACACACGCACACGCACACATTCGCCTATCAATCAAAGGATATTTTATTTATATTACCCTTGAATATAATTGTTAGAATATTTATTACACTATTTTTTTTCTATTTCTAATGACATTTAGAAAGAAATAAAGTTTAAAATTAGATTGTAAAGTAAAACGACTTTAATAGTTGTTTAGTTATAGAGAAAGAAAAAAACTGATATTAACAATTAAGCCCCCTTGTATGTCATCTATTCCATCATTAAAGCTCACAAATCGAAAATAGATATGTAAGTGAGGTTATATTGTTTTTATTTGTTAAATAAAATATATTTATTATTTATTCTAATTGTTACCATTCCCTTGATTAAATTGATGCCATACTTTATTCAATATTTATTCTAAATAATTTTAAAAAGGTATTTTTTTGTTGAAGTGGAAAAGAGACGCCATTTTTTTGGTAAATTTACAACAATTAAATCAAAGAATATGAAATATTTAACAAAGAAAGAAGGCAATGTTATCAACATATAACCAACTTGCTGAAAAATTCAACCAAAGTCGAACGTCTCTCTGCTGGAGCAAAAGGGAGTACATAGCCCTCCAATTCCAGGCACTTAGGGCCTGAGGGATGGACATAGGAATTCAGGGGTAAAACATCACCCGAATTCGAACCATTTCTAGGAACGGGGGAGCACAATAGATCTGATCTAAAAGGTCGCAGTGCAAAGAGAAGCCCCAGAACAACTAATCAATCAATATTAACTAGGTAGAGCCTTGTTTGAAAAAGGATGGAATTTTTTCAATCAATGCTCAAAGACTGTTCATTAGCCAGTCAATATATCGTTTAAGATAGCAAGTTTGCGAGATATGTTTGTGCTTTAGGTAAAATTGCACCCCCTGGAGTCGAACCAGTACCTCCACGCTTGGACTACCCTTATCCTAGGTCGCCGTAGAACTATAGAACTAAGTTTAGCGCGAATGTCTATTCTCTTTTATCTCAAAATCATAACCTTACTTTTTGGTCAAAGACGCCAATTTTATACCTTATACTCGGACCCTGGGGGTGCGGGGGCCCCCCCCTGGCTGGTCCTAAAATTAAAAAAAATATTTTTTTTTTTTTTTTTTTTTTTTCTTGGTAGATTTTTTTTTAACCCCATTAATTACTATAATTTTATTTTTTTTTTTTTTTTTTAAAAAATTATTAATACTCTATATATTTATTGAATACCCTCCCCTTTTTCTCTCTCTAAGGATGGTTTCTCTCCTAACAAAAGTTGGGTCCCCCGTTCGGCACCCTAGACATGACTTTAATTTTTAACACTTTTGACTATACGTTAACGCTTTGATGTTAAGGTTTTTGCTTACGAAATAGCAATTTGAGGTGTTATAATGAATTAATGCTGATTTCAGATGTTAAAAGTTTACGTTTTTGCTTAGAGACCTGATAATATGATTCGATAGTGCTGAGATCATCTTACGTGATTATGCCAAATTCCTTGGGGCATATGTGGATAGAGAACTAAGGGGGTAATATGCCCCATGCTTTGGAATTCAGACAGCCAGAATAAGTTGCCAATCTAGAGAATAAACGAAATCCTTACATAAAATCCTGGCGATAATGAAACGTAGAATGCAAATTGTTCTTTTCTGATTTTATCAACCCCCTCAGGGATCGAATAGAAACCCTCTTTCCTTTTCATCGCCATCTTCTGATAAATCCTCTTCCGAAGAAGCTCTCCATTCTCTGCTTCTATCTGCAAACAACACCCACCATCAACGAATACATCGACATCGACATCGACCTCCAAGCCTTTTACCTTAAAATATTGCCGATTATAGACGATGTCGTGGGCGCCGAATGCGTAGCCGCTTTCGTAGAGATCCTTTAACGTTTTGATATTCGGACTCGTGCTTTGCAAAAGGACCACGATGTAAGCGGAATATGAAGTGTAAAGGAAAATGATGAAGATCAAAAGCATCAGGAAAATGGTCCGAGTGCTGGTCCCATCCAAAATTAAACTGCTTCCTGAAAATATGTATATTCTTTGACTCTCCATTTTATTTATTGTAACTTATATCGCCTTCCACATAAATTAAGCTGGAAGGAACACTGGGGAGGAGGGGTGAAAGTTCTATGAGAGGCCAGAGATAGCGCCACGGTCAAGGGCGCTGGTGTCGGCCTTTTTACATGTAAATAATATGTAGTTCCTGATTTCAACACCGTTGTTAAATTTACTATTTATTTGCTACGTATCATTCTTGTCAGGCTTTTTTAAGGGAAATATTTATTTAATGTTAAAAAATATAGGATGTTTTCTTTATTTGCATAAAATTGAACTCAGTTTTAATAAAGGCTAAAGTTAATAAGGCGCCCGGACACGACCAGATACCTTATGAATTCTATAAAAATGCACCCAAAGAGTTACTTGAATGCTTACTTGGGTTATTTAATAGGGCGTATGAAACAGCTAAGATCCCAAACTCGTTTAGGAAAGCAATAGTCTTCCCACTGTATAAGAAAGGAGAAAAACAAGACATCACAAATTACAGAGGTATATCTTTTCTGGATACTGTGTCGAAACTGTTTACAGGGCTACTCCTGAACCGCCTTTACCACTGGGTGGAAGCCAATGAAAAACTCAATGAATACCAAGCGGGATTCAGGAAGGGGTACTCGACTGTTGATAATATATTTGCCCTATCAAACATAATCAAACTGAGGACCAAAGAAAAAGGAGGAAAATTATACACCTTTTTTGTTGACTTTTCGGCGGCCTTCGATACTGTTATGAGAAAGGCTTTGTTTTACAAACTTTCAAATAAGGGAATATCAACAAGGATGTTAGAATGCATCAAAGAACTTAACCGAGACACTGAGGCGAGTGTGTGGTGTGGTGGTGAGGTATCGGCCAGCTTTGAAACAACCATGGGGTTGCGCCAGGGATGTCTTCTCTCGCCTCTGCTCTTCTCTTTGTTCATTGATGATCTGCACGATTCTCTGGGGTGTGGATGCGACGTAGGAGGAGAGAACATTCGAGTCCTAATGTATGCAGATGACATAGTGTTGCTGGCGGAGTCTGGGGAGTGCCTTCAGAAAATGATACATAATCTGGAGAACTACTGCGGACTCTGGAATCTCAGGGTTAACCTAGAGAAGTCAAAGATTATGGTGTTCAGAGATGGCGGAAGACTAAGTGACAAAGAAAAATGGACTTATAATTCAAATCAAATTGAAATTGTCAAAAGATATAAATACCTGGGCGTGATAATGTCTCCGAGTCTCACATTTATACCTCATCTCAGTCAAAAGCTCGGGTCATCGAAAGGTGCTCTTCACGCAGGATTGAATGGTCTCTTAAAACAAAATATCATACCGTTATCGGCCAAGTGTCAGGTCTTCAATGCTGTGGTCAGGTCCATGATGTGCTACGCAGCGCAGGTATGGGGATTCCAAGAATATGAGGAAGTGGAAAAACTCTTGAGAGCGTTTATTAAGAAAATTTTCAGTCTCCCCTACAATACACCAAATTATATATTATCCATAGAAACAGGATTCTTGCCTATGTACGCCTACACTCTCGGACTACATACACAATATATTGTAAAAATATTGAATCTACCCGATAATAGATTACACAAGAGAATAGCCAGAGAGATAATAGCAAAAAAAATTTTTTGGTATGATCATCTTAGTAGGTTGGCGGATGATTTCTCACTTACGATGGACACTGAAGTGGGTCACTGGAAGAGGACATTTGAGGAGATGAATGAGTTGGTGGTTCGGAGACACATGTTGGAGGCGAGGGAGAGGGCGAGTCGAGCAACTTATCACCTGATATACAAGGATTTAAACCTTGATCTCGGAGATGGAACCTATATATCCGAAAAAAATAGTAATTGGCAGGATATGAGATGGATTTTCAAACTCCGTGGCGAGGCGATTTGCCTAAACTACCAACCATGGATACAAGGAAAAGTCTTAAGGTGCTCTCTATGCTGCCTGAATGAGAACGAAACCGTTTTTCATTTTGTGGCGGTCTGCCCAATATTGAGAAATATACGCCAGAGATGGCTCGGGGCCGAGAAGTTGAAATATGAAGAATTTCTCGAATTCCTGAATGGCAAGGATTGGAGAAGGCTGGCAAGGTATGCAGCTGTGGCCTGGGAGTACCGATGGAGTCTTATTGAAGAGTTCAACTTTTAATGTGAAGCCATCATATACATAAATAAGAAGAAAAAAAATCTCTCTCAGCGGACGGTCCCTAAAAGACCAAGCCCTATTTGCTATATTAAAGAAAAAAAATAATTAAAATATGTACTATATTATTATATGTACTGTAAGGAAAGATTTTTTTTTAATAAAGCATTATTTTATTTATTTTTACTTTCTCTACCTATGTATATATGTAATATATATATAGAGAGAAAGTATTGGATTCATGTCAAAAATTCGATGTCGAGATTTTGATGGATCTTCACGTTTTGAGGTCCCCTGAATCCAAAAAAGTGGTTTTCGCGACATGGTCTGTCTGTGGGTGGGTGGGTGGGGTGGGTGGGTGTGTGGGTGGGTGGGTGGGTGTGGGTGGTGTGTGTGTGTTCAATTTTAAGCATGAAGGAATTGAGCTAGGAGGTTGAAATTTTATATTTAAGTTAAACACCCCCCGGGACCGGAAAAATAAGCTTTTAATCAAAATCGGCCAAAGAGTACTAAGTACTTTACTGATGTACTTTTTCAGTTTTTTTCGATTTTCTCAAAATTTGCTCCAACGATTTTTGTTTTAAATTCAAAAATCAATTATTTTTTAGATGCTCTTTAAAATGTATATTCTCATTTTGTGATTGAAATCTTCTGAAGACCACTTTACTCTTGTATTTCATAGGGAAGATATGAGAAATGGTTGCCATGGTAACAAAATATAAATATTTTCCCATACTTATAAATTTTACATCTGAATTCATATGTTCCGTACTGTCGGGAACTAAATATATGTCGACACAAAAAATCTGGTGTGACAAGCACAGAACACAACTTTCGATTACCGAAGGTAAGAGAAAGTTGTGTGCTGTGCGCCAGTCACACCAGATTTTATTATTATTATAAACTGGCTACCAATCAATATAAATAAATAGGAACGGAATCTAAAAGGCCATAGATGCCGAAAAAGACCTTAAATAAATAAATAAAAGAAGGCAATTTGAACCACCCGCCATTAAAACATCGCTTTAAAAAAGACGTTTTTACGCGATTGATACTTTATTCTTTCGCAGTAAATTTATTTCAAAATAAACTTCTTAAATCTAATTCTCGTTATTTTAATATATATTTTTACTAAATTTTAAATAAAAAATATATCTTAATTGAATATTTAAAAAATTATATTTTATTAATTTTAAAAAAATCCGGAATTTTGGCTTGATTTAACATATATTTCCTGCAATTTAATATAAGTTATCTCAATATTATTATTTTTTTATATTATTATTACTTAAATAAACCCTTGATTGCTAAAAATGTCTTAATTAAGCAATAAATGAGCTGATTTAACAATGTCAGCCATGTTGGGATTAGAAGACGTGAAAAATCCGGCTCTGTGATTGGTCGAAGCTGCCTGCGTTAGAGGGAGGCAGTGGCGTATTCAGGGGGGCCCGGGGGCCGGCGCCCCCCCCCAAAGCCTTCTCCAAAACAAAAAAATTCCAATTGTTTTCCCTAATGATTTTTTTACTTTCTCTTACCTCTATATATATGTTAATATATATAGAGAGAAAGTATTGGATTCATGTCAAAAATTCGATGTCGAGATTTTGATGGATCTACACGTTTTGAGGTCCCCTGAATCCAAAAAAGTGGTTTTCGCGACATGGTCTGTCTTCGTGTGTGTGTGTGTGTGTGTGTGTGTGTGTGTGTGTGTGTGTGTGTGTGTTCAATTTTAAGCATGAAGGAATTGAGCTAGGAGGCTGAAATTTTATATTTAAGTTAAACACCCCCGGGACCGGAAAAATAAGCTTTTAATCAAAATCGGCCAAAGAGTACTAGTACTTTACTGATGCACTTTTTCAGTTTTTTTCGATTTTCTCAAAATTTGCTCCAACGATTTTGATTAAAATTCAAAAATCAATTATTTTTTAGATTCTCTATAAAATGTATATTCTCATTTTGTGATTGAAATCTTCTGAAGACCACTTTACTCTTGTACTTCATAGGGAAGGATAGGAGAAATGGTTGCCATGGTAACAAAATATAAATATTTTCCCATACTTATAAATTTTACATCTGAATTCATATGTTCTGTACTATCGGGAACTAAATATATATCGACACAAAAAAATCTGGTGTGACAAGCACAGAACACAACTTTCGATTACCGAAGGTAAGAGAAAGTTGTGTGCTGTGCGCCAGTCACACCAGATTTTTTTTTTAAATAATTATTTTATTAATTCTCATAAATTCTAAAATCTAACAAAAAACATAAATAATTGAAAAATTCTCTAATATTTACGAATTTTGTATTAAAATTATTTTTTATTTCAAGAAAAAAATTTTTTTTTATTTTTTTTTTATTTATAATTATTATTATATTATCTAAAAAAAATTTCTCCACTTTAAGTTTCTTGGAGAAGGGGGGGGGGGGGGGGTTCATAAAACTTTTGGGCCCCCCCAAGCAGAAATCCTGGCTACGCTACTGGAGGGAGGGGGGAGGGGGGGAATTTGCTTATTCAGGAGTGGGGGCAATTTAGAATTTGAAATATCATTTTTATATTTTACAAAATATGTATATACGGAGCATAATAACTTTAAAAAGGAGGGACTTGGCCCAAAAAAGGTGCATTCTGTACTTGTTTACCAGAATATATATACAAATCAAATTTGTAAGAATTAATTTTTAAAATTTTATATTCAAAATAAAATTTAATTCCTAAAAAAAATATTTTTCTTAAATCTCGGGGGAGGGGGAGGTAATTACCTCTTTTACTCCCCCTCCCCCTGTATCCGCCTTTGATATAGACCTATTTAGTTTCAGATCTTCAATTCCTTGAAACTTAATTTTACTTTAGAAAATATATAAAATTTTTGAGATGTTTACGGCGCTACGAATTTCGTTTTTCAGTATTATGTGGAGTAATTGATCTTGAAATTTGTACTTAATTTAGAAAATATTATATTTTTTAATGTATTTTGACTATAAGAGTATATATAACAAATTTAATTAATTAATTGTTAAATTACCAGTGGCGGAGGGGGGGGGGGGGGGGGGGGGGGGGGGGGGGCCCGCGCGCCCCGGCCGGGGGGCCAAGGGGCCAAAAAAAAAAAAAAAAAAAATTTTATAATTTATTAAAAATTTAAAAATTATTAATTATATATTATAATATATATTTTGGGTTGGGGGGGGGGGGGGGGGGGGGGGGGGGGGGGGGGGGGGTATGGGATATTTAAATAATGATTATTAATTAATAATAATATTCTTCATACTTTTTAATTTTATTTTTTAATAAACTTGTATTAAAAATATGGTCTTTGTAACAGGAGTTACCAGGAGAGTAGAATAGTAGAGGAGTGTGTTGGCGCCAAAAGAAAAAATAACCTCCTCTCTGCTTTTAATCTCCGGGTATTATTCTTTGCTAATTTATCATAGAAATTAAGAGGCTAATTAGTGCTGCGACCCTGTGGAGACTTTTAGAATTATAAGTATAATTGTTAAAGTTTCCACAAGAGTGCAGCACAAATCAGATATTTTATTCAATTATAAAGAATTTCTTTCTATACACAATATATAATTGATATGATAAATTACCAATGAATATACCCGGAGTTAGACACCTCCCCGGAGCTTGAAAATAAGCTTTTAATCAAAATCGGCCAAAGAGTACTAGTACTTTACTGATGTACTTTTTCAGTTTTTTTCGATTTTTTCAAAATTCGCTTCAAGGATTTTGTTTAAAATTCAAAAATCATTTATTTTTTAGATGCTCTTTAAAATGTATATTCTCATTTTGCCATTGAAATCTTCTGAAGACCACTTTACTCTTGTATTTCATAGGAGGCCATGGTAACAAAATATAAATATTTTCCCATACTTATAAATTTTACATCTTGAAATTCAAATGTACCGTACTGTCAGGAATTAAATATATGCCTCAAAACAAAAAAATCTGGTGTGACAAGCACAGCACACAACTTTCTCTTGCCGAAGTTGTGATATTTATGTAAAACGTCATTATAAACCTCTGCCAGGGGAATGAGCCGGGTTCCCACACGCAAAAATATTTTCTGGCTAAGTCCTTTTTACTAATAAATAAATAATTTCATTTATTGTTTGAGTTTTTTCAAAATTCGATCCACATTTAGTATTGATCCGTTCGATATATAGATAATGCAGGTGGCGCTATCTCTGGACTAGAAATCGAACTAAGGCCTCTGGTACGTATTAGCGCCTGAGTTGTATATAACACAGTAACCTTTTGTGTTGTATCCCGTCCACAGTGAAAAAAACAAAAAGTGATTTTGGAGGAGTCTAAATGCTTAAGGGCTGAGCTAACAGACATTTGTGTGCTGTGCAACATGACACCAGATTTGAATTCATTCTGCGCGCCATCTCCCCCCCCCCCCCTCCTCGTTGAATTCCCTCCTTTTGAGAAAGGGAAGCAAGTCATCTACGAGATGCTTTGCACGCGCCTTTCATTCACGTTTTTATTTTATTTTGTGATCAGGGCCGCAGACAGGGGGGGGCAGGGGGGTTATATCCCCGGGGCCCGGGCCCTCCGAGGGGGCCCGGGCCAATAGGCGCTCCCCCCTTAAAATTCTAATAAAAAATAATTTTCATGGTTAAAATTTCAATTAAAAAAAAATCATTTTCTTGAAATTATTTTCTCAGGGGGCCCGGGCCCTTTAACCTCAAATCAAGTTTGATCTTTTCACGACTCAGGATAGCTAAAAACGCAGATTTCAGTGGCTAATTTTCAAAAAATTTTCCATACCCCCGGAAATCCTCTGTCGGGATCTCGATAAAATATTGTAACTCTTTGTTTAGGAAATTTTGAAAAATTTTTAATTAACTTTATTTAAATAAATATTGTAAGCTATGTATAAACTATTTCAAAAGTTGTGTCAAAAACTGTGTAAAAAATTGTTGGCATGAAGGCCACAATAGCCTTTTACATACTAAAAAAAAACTTTAAGTTTTTTTTTTTTTTTTGGGGGGGGCCCGTATTAGTAGTAGCCCCGGGGCCCGTCAAGTCTGTCTGCGGCCCTGTTTGTGATTATTAGTGTTCATCAGTGTTTTAATTAGTGCTCTTGGATAATGGATTATTCATTTTCATCTTTCTTCGTCTGCGGGGTCGACTCGGGATTAATATTAAAGGTATTTATAATATTTAATTATTCTAACTCTCTCTATTCTCTTGTATTATATTCTTGTCTAACCTAAAATTTTCTACCATATAAATTAACATTTGATAAAAATCCTATTTCTTATTTTTTTTTATTATATAAATGTCATAAATCATTTTAACAATTTGTTATTAAGATACATTTTTAAAAAAATTCATTTTTCTTGGAACCGAGGCATTCTTGGAACTTGAATGTCACGTGCATAAGAGAATCAAATCATACAACAAACATTTAGTTCCAACTCTCGCCGCTTGATGGTGCCTCAATCTGTGATGATTTCAAAGTTCACAATTTATAAATGGACCCTGTTATGCATTAGTGTGTCAAACGCCAAAAAAAAAAATTCAAAATTGAGTTACACACGGTATATTGTTTCAAATGCTATAATTAATAATATTTTTTATGAAATATGTCCTAAAAAATTTATATTTAATGTAAAAGGTTAAAAAAAAGAATTATTATTAGCAAATTTTTTTAAAATTACGATTAATTGAAAAAATAGTGGAAATTTTTACTACTGTATTTATAGAAAATGCAAAAAACGTTATATTATGCAAATCGTATTTTTTTTTAAATCTAAAAATGTAAAATTGATTAAGGCGGACAGTAGCGTAGCCAGGATTTCTGCTTGGGGGGGGGCCCAAAAGTTTTATGACCCCCCCCTTTTCCAAGAAACTTAAAGTGGAGAAATTTTTTTTAGATAATATAATAATAATTATAAATAAAAAAAAATTAAAAAAAAAAATTTTCTTGAAATAAAAAATTGCCCCCGGGTTTGGCGTAGTAGGTAGAGTGCCTACCTCCTATACCAAACGTCGCGGGTTCGGACCCAGGCAGTCCGATGATTTTATTTAAGCCATTTGGATACCAGATGACTTAAATAGAAATGCCTCAACCCACAATATATATATTAATTACAACGGTTATCGTCTAAAGTCTTAAATGGCCTGAGTTGCCGAAAAGACTGTGTGAATGTGTGTGTGAATGTGAATGAGAAAAAAGTGTGAATGTTTTTTTAATTTAAAAAATAAAAAAAAATAAAAAATAATTTTAATACAAAATTCGTAAATATTAGAGATTTTTTCAATTATTTATGTTTTTTGTTAGATTTTAGAATTTATGAGAATTAATAAAATAATTATTTAAAAAAAATAAAATCATTAAGAAAAACAATAGGTATTTTTTTTGTTTTGGAGAAGGCTTTGGGGGGCCGGCCCCCTGGCCCCCCCTGAATACGCCACTGAAGGCGGAATAGGAGCGAAGGTGTTACGCATGTTTTTCCCGATAAGTGTGTCATAAAAAGTATGCCCAAAAAATCACGTATTTCGAAAATTTGCCAAGAGATGTCAGAATGGTAGTAAATAATATTTAATGCATTTGGTTGATTTTCATTGATCTTTTAACAATAAATACTTTATAAATGTTATTATATAAAAGCATAAAAATATATAAATATAGGCTCTTAGGTGATCAGCTGTTAGACTAGCCTGCCATCTATTGCAAGAATGCTGAACTAATTTGACAGTTGATTTTTACTTTCTCTTAGCCTATATATGAAATATATAGAGAGAGAAAGTATTGCGATCATGTCAAAAATTCGATGTCGAGATTTTGATGGATATACATGTTTTGAGGTCCCCTAAGTCCAAAAAAGTGGGTCCCGCAAATTGGTCTGTGTGTGTGTGTGTGTGTGTATGTGTGTCTGTGTGTGTGGACAGATTTTTAGCATGAAGGAGTTGAGCTAGCGGATTGAAATTTTATATTTAACTTAGGTACCTTTGAAGAATCTCAAAATAAGCTTTTGAACAAAATCGGCCAAAAAGTACTAGTACTTTACTGATGTACTTTTTCAGTTTTTTTCGATTTTCTCAAAATTCCCTCCAAGGATTTTTTTTAAAATTCATAAATCAACTATTTTTTAGATGCTCTTTAAAATGTATATTCTCATTTTGCCGTTGAAATCTTCTGAAGACCACTTTACTCTTGTTCTTCATAGGAAAGATAGAAATGGTTGCCATGGTAACGGAATTTAAATCTTTTTCTTTTTATTAGATTAAAAATCAATTATTATTTAAATTCCCATTTATTTGTGTCTTTAATTGCTTAGGAGAAAACATATATATCTCTCTCTCTCTCACTTGCAAACATTATCGCCTGTCTCTCCGCCTTCTCTCATAGGCCTAATGTTAATTTCCTATAGGGATTTGTATGTTAATTTCGATTCAAAAGGGGGTCCCCTTTTGGAACTTTTTAGGCATTTAAAATTTTTTTTTCCAATTCTTATGAAATTTTGTATTTATTTACGATTCTATATTGTGTATAAAATGTCCAAATATGAGATTAAAATTTTGAAAAATAACCATAGTTTATTTGAAGCAGTCAACATTTAAAATGCAAGTTTGAAACTAAGGTGCTATCGGAAACTAAATATATCTCGACACAAAAATCTGGTGTGACCAGCACAGTGCGCAACTTTCTCTTACCGAAGGGTAAGAGAAAGTTGTGTGCTGTGCGCCAGTCACACCAGATTTTTTGTGTCGAGATATATTTAGTTTCCGATAGCACCTTAGTTTCAAACCTTGCATTTTATTTTAAAATTTATTTGTGTCTTTAATTGTTTCAAAGAAAACATATATGTCTCTCTCTCACTTGCAAACATTATCGCCTGTCTCTCTACTCTTTTTAAATTCCCTTTCCACCTTATCTTCGCATAGGCCTAATGTTTTTAAAAGTACGTTTAGACGTCGCACAGTGGGCTGAAATCGAAAAAAAAGCGGCCATAATTATCTTTTTTTTGGGCGGATTTTTACAAAATTAAAACTATACATACAGAATCATATGTTCTTCAATACCCTTCAATATTTTCATATTTTACCAAAAGGGGTTGAAATTATCCCTTGACAAAGTTGAAAAAAAAATTATGATGTGTGAAATATAAAGAAAAACATATGTCAAAAAATCAAAAAATATGCGTTTTACAAAAATGACATTTATTTTTACAAAAAACATACATGGAGTGAACTACCCCTTACTGAAGGGAGCAAAAAAATATTTTTTTTTTGATAATTACAAGCAATATGTCTTTATATACATTTTAATGGATGCTGATTCCAAATATGTTATCTATTTTTACAAAAAACATACATGGGTGAACTACCCCTTACTCAAGGTGTTAAAAAAAATTTTGCTTTGATAATTACAAGCAATATGTCTTTATATACATTTTAAAGGTCACTCGTTACAAAAATGTCATTTATTTTTACAAAATATATAGATGGGGTGAACTACTCCTTACTGAAAGGAGCAAAAAAATTATTTTTTTTTTTTGGTAATTACAAGCAATATGTCTTTATATACATTTTAAAGGATTGCTGATTACAAAGATGATTTATTTTCTCTTCCCCCAACATTGGGGGAGGGGGGGAGGGGGCTCGAACCCCTTGGGCCCCTTAGACTCGGCTTCTATGTCTGTCATTATATTTAAATAAAAATTATTTGCCAAAAAATAAATATATTTTCTATAATATAAAGCGCTAGCTACTAACTTCTGTTTTATGTTCCTGTTTACCAGGCTCTCTCGCTGATTGGCCACAGACAGAGGAAGTGGAGTCAGTGAGGGAAATTCAAAACTTCAAAATTTTGCGCCGAAGGCGAGCAATTGCAAAATTTCCAAACAGGGAGCAAGAATAAATTTGATGCATTTGCTCGCTGAAGGCATGTAAGGGGGTCCAGGGGGGCTTTACCACTTGTATACAAAAATAATATAGTTATTTCAATAATATTAATAAGAATATGAACAAGAAAAAATGAAATTTTCAAATATTGGATATTTCCTTTTCATAGATTATTTTTTCAAAAGATTTCAAAATTTGAGGCCCCACCATAAAATTTTATGGTCATTCTTATATAGCCTGATTTTATTTTGCTCATCAGCCCTTTGTCATGTTTCAATATTATCTGTAAAGCAGAGAGAAGTTCATATGGTTTGATGGAAATCATTTCTTTTTCTGCCGATTTAATTATAAAAAAATTAATAAAAATTCGGCGGGCAAATTCGGGCAGAAAGTTACGATGCAATCATGTTCTACATGTATTCTAGTTTCAGAATCTATTGAGTTTGTTAGGGATCCGCATGGATCCCATATACTTTTTTGAAATTGAAAAAAATTTATATTGCTTTTTTTTTACTTACAAAAAAAATTTATTTAAAAATAAATAACTGAAATACAAGAAAAACAAAAATATTTCCAAAAAGAAGATTAATTTATCTATGATTCAAAAAAAAATTCATTAAAATTGGATCAATATTAATATATGAAAAAAATTTCTGAATATCGACTTAAAACGCAAAGAAAAGTTAGTAAGTTTTCTTGCCCACTTTGGCGCTCTATAACTCGGGTTTGGGTTGGGTAAAAAAAAAATGAATTATTGTCCTGAGGTCCACATATAGTCTATTATTGGTCTGCAAAACGTTGTTTTTATATTTTGAAGTTCATTTTTTCGAATTATGACCGCTTTTTTCCTATTTCAGCCCACTGTGCGTCGCTCCTGAACCCCCTTAAGCCAAAAGGAAGGGATTTGTTGTTTGTTACCTTGCTGGCAGACCAATCCAATCCACATAATCCACGTTTCGCCCATTTCAATCTCAACGGATTGATTCTTAGATGAAAGACGAAATTCAATTTTAGCAGTCAAATAAATTAAACAGGAGATCAAAATAATAAGAATCGTTGAACATATCCAAACTGAATTGGGAAATGGCAACAAATAGATGTTGTTGACAAAAGACAGCGATGGAGGCCGGAACATAAACGCCACTCTACAAACAACAACAAACAACAACATTATTTAATTTTTCCTCCCATTGTCTGGTGATGTGTTTGTCGACACGTCAGACTTTTCTGTCTGTGAATAAAATATCTCAAGAACAAAAAGAGCTAGGAAGTTGAAATTTTACTGTATATTTACACTGTTAAAAATTTTCAAGAAAACTTCATATACAAGTATAGGAACTCTGTTTCATAAACTGTTTATGAATATATATGAGAAAGTTCAATTTGGTGCCAACCTAACAAATTTCTTGTATATTTTAAAATTAATTATTTTGGTAAAAATTGTTAATTTTAATTTTTATAGCTATTTAGTTGAATTACTTTATAAAAATTATTTAATTAGTATGACTTCATAAATATTTAAATAGTTTAGAGCGCGAATTTCAAACCAGAATTTAATAAATTTAGATTTGTGAAATAAATTTTAAAAAGAATAATTTCAAGTTTCCTTAAAATAATATTAATAAAAATTCCTTGAGGTAGTCGAGTTATTTGAGAACGTTTAGACCAGTGATTCTCAACTTGTCGCGCAGTGCACTTTTAACGATTTCAAAATTTGGCGGCACACAAAGAAAAAGATAAGTTTAAAAGTTGGTAATTTGTTCATAAACTTTTATATTAATTTTATTTCATATCCTGGGTATATTAAAATTAAACCACCCAAGTATATGAAAAATGATTGAAAATTCATATTTTTTTTTACAGTGTAAGTTAGGCATCGCCCATGGCACGTGACACAAAGCTTTTGAACAAAATCGGCCAAAAAGTACTAGTACTTTACTGATGTCCTTTTTCAGTTTTTTTCGATTTTCTCAAAATTCACTCCAAAGATTTTGATTAAAATTCAAAAATCAATTATTTTTTAGATTCTCTTTAAAATATATATTCTCATTTTGTAATTGAAATCTTTTGAAGCACACTTTACTCTTGTACTTAATAGGAGGCTATAAATGTTTCTAATACACGTATAGGCGGAAGGAAACTAAAAAAAAAAAAAAACTCTGGTGTGACAATCACAGAACACAACTTTCAATTGCCAAAGGGTTGTGTGCTCCACACCAGATTTTAAATTCTTATAGGCCAATGTGTCATGTTTATTTATTTACTCGATTAATTACTAGAGCGGAATAACGCACGACTAAAAATAACCGATGAATTCCTTCCAGGGTGCAAAAACAAAAACAAAAACAAAGGCTACACTCACTCAGTGTTGACGGTCCTTGCGATAAATGCAGCACTATTCAGTCGCTGGGCGAGCATGAATCCCGCTGTGAGCGATACTTGTGCTCGGCCATATTGGAGATCGCCAAAGACATGTGTCCAAGAGCCGTTTGGAAATAATTTGCCCCATTGGCCATGGATGTGTTGCTTTCCTCTAGAAAAAACAAGCAAATCATTTAATCAATTATACCGCCTTCGGCGGGATTCCCCTCCTGGACCTCCTGCGGGGGCCTTTTCTTAATTTTGAAAAGAGAGATATTAATATTATAGCATTGTCGTTGCTTGAGGATTTGTTTGACATTCATGGAATACACAAATGCAAAGAATACATAAATATTTCCTATGGAAGAAATCGTAACTTTAGGAATTAATAACTCAAAAAGTTATGGGAATTTCGGAATGAAAATAATTTAGAAGTCCTCTTTAAGCATATAAAATTTCCAATACTTTCTCTCTATTTAGGTATCTATATATAATAATAGCAGAGTGTCCGTCTGTCCGTCTGTCACGCTCTGTTTCACCAACTTCCCGTTGTGAATTTTGAAACGTTATTTTGCAGTCTTATAGAGGACGTTATGGAGAGTCCCGGAAAAAATACTCTGGTCCCGAAATTCCTATAACTTTTTGAGTTATTAATTGCTAAAGTTACGATTTCTCCCATAGGAAATGTATAGAGAAATATTTATGTATTCATTGCATTTGTGTACAAATCCTCAAGCAGGCACTGGATTGGAATACGTAGTAATAATAGGCCTACATAATTAAAAAAAGGCGAGGGTCCGCCTCAGGCGGGGGTCCAGGGAGAGTAGCCCGCCGAAGGCGGGAGGCGCGGCTAGTTTATTACCTATACACATAGGCAAGTAAAAGTAAAAATGCACACAAACCTTGTTGTATTGAATAAATCAAAGATGTGTTGATAAAGGACGTAGTTGACTTTTGTGTAGCCGTCAATTGGGCTGTCTACTAGATCGTACACATGCTCTAAGGTCCCTTTATTTGTTATCTGAAAATAAAACAATCATTTGTGAGTGCAAACAATATGTGCCTGTCTAATCTGTCAAGCAGAAAATGGAAGGATTATTCATTCCGCCTCTGGAATTTACAAAATCTGATGTGGCAAGCACAGAATCAATTACCGAATGTTGTGCGACCACACCAGTCACACCAGATTCTTGAATTATCGATTTAGAAGAAAAGAAGAAATTTCTGAGTCATTTATCGCTCGATGGCGAATTAACTCGAAATAAAAAAAAGATTTAAAAAAAATGCTTTTATTTAAATTGAACTAAAAAGGGAGAAATAAGAGAGAAATAATTTAATTGTTCTTGTTAAAAATTTTTTAATATTTATGACTTAAAAATAAAAGCATGGGGCGCTTCGAAGTGATTCCGAGACTCGCGCCCCACGCTTTTATTTTAAGTCAAAATATTAAAAAATTTTAACAAGAACAATTAAATTATTTCTTTCTTATTTCTCTCTTTTTAGTTCAATTTAAATAAAAGCATTTTTTTTTAAATCTTTTTTTTTTATTTTATTTTTATTTTAAGCTTTTTAGTCTTTTTTTCGTGTGATTTTTTTAAATTAACTTTCAAAATTAGAGGCTTTTAAATAACATCGGGAAATTTTCTAAAATTGTCTAATTAGCGTAGAGCTTTAAAAAAAAGAACATTAGTTTGGCCTTTCAAAACTAGTTAATAGGGCCTTATTTGCGTGAGGCTTCAAATAAAGTACCACATTAGTTTGACCTATTTTGACACAATTAAAAAATTATTTATTATCATCAAAAATGACCCTTAAATATCAAATTTCACACATCTAGCCCATCGGGAAGTCTTTTTGAAATTACATTAATTCGCGAAGGGTTTCAAATAAAGTACCACATTAGTTTGGTAAATTTTGGTAAAACCCAACTCACAATTTGCGTCATCAAAATGAACCTTAAATATCAAATTTCACACCTCTAGCTCATTGGGAAGTGTCCTTAACAAAGACTCAAAGTTGGTGACCTTGAAAGAGTAAGTTAAATAAAAGCATTTAATT
>JAKCPI010013894.1:0-111332 GCA_023213315.1 Euborellia annulipes
TAAAGTTTTAGTCCAACCGGAGGTGATTTAGAGGTGCAAAATAGGACTAAAAGTTTGGAAAAATCGTATTTTTCAGTTTTTTTAACTTTGGAAACCCCTAATACAATTTTTCCATCCCTGAATTCGAAAAAAAATATATTCTCTATAGTTCTTTAGCTTTCAAATATTAATTCGTGAAAATCTATTAATTATTAGGAAAATTATGAACAAAATAGTTAAATAAATCTAAATAATTAAAAGTTTATTCCTATGATCTCTACTGTCGGAAAGAGAGGAAAGCGCCTTAAAGATAGGCAGCCAAAGTGTTTTTTTTCACCAGCCATAATAACTGTTTTATTTATAATTTCGTTAATTTTTAACAAGTTTTCACGAATAATAAATGATTTTTGGAAAGCTAAAGAACTTTAGAATATCGTAAAAATATGTTTTTTGCATTCAGGGATGAAAAAACCTGTATTAGAGGTGTCCAAATTTAAAAAAAAAATTCAATTTTTCTAAACTTTTAGCCTTGATTTGCACCTCTAAATCACCTCTGATTGGACTGAAACTTTATATTTCTAAGTAATTCATCTATCTGCATATTTTTAAGGGGTAACGCCTTTAAAAAATCTAAGTAATTCAAAATTAGAACCGCTTTAGAGCACATTTTCTTTTAAAATTTAATTTTCTCTATAGCTCTAAAACTAGAAGTGATAGAGCAAGACTGATGACTTTTTTGGAATTAGCGCTACCCATATACCCAGGAATAGCTTCAAATATCCCAGCAACAAAATCACTGTTCCTCCTATGTTAGGTTTGCATACAAATATTAGTTGAAAATCAAAATTATAATAGTCCTAGAGACGCAAATTCTTTGCCTGTTAATATTGATTTTGATGGATAATATCAATATGAAAACCTTTTTAGTTTTCTTTAAAAAAAATAAATTTATATGACGTAAAATCTTAGAAAAAACAAAACCAAGAATGGGTGCAGAGGAAGAGGCCTTGTACCATGCAGAGAAAAGATATTGTACAAGATGGCGGCTACCTGCCATAAGCCTCAAATGCCAGGTAGCCGCCATCTTGTACAATACCTCTTCCTTTCTGCACGGTATACTCTTTAAATAATCAGGGGCTCTTAAAATAAATGCTGGTCTTACTTTTACGTTATTCCGCCAAGAAAGCACGTTCAAAAAAGAAGTGCCTCGTAGTGTTTCCAAGATAATCTGAAGTATACTTCATCAATGATGACCAGGTGTAGATGATGATCTATAAACAAAAAAAAAAAAAAAAAATTGGTAAAGGCTTATTTTTTTAAGGGAAAGGCTTTAATTCGGTCTTAAAATTCTATTTGATTGCTTATTACAATATTATCGAATTTAAGGACCCTACACACGGGCCGACCTGACTGCCGTAGCTGATAAGATGGACCCGACCGGTCAGGCCTTGGCACGCACCAACCGATCAGGCCAACCACCAACATCAGATCAGTCTTGAACAATCGCTTAAGGTGTAAAGAAGTATTTTAAAATGGCTCCTTATATATCTAAATCTCAAAAAATAGGCTTAGTTATGATTCCCAGAGAAGCTTCTGGCATCCATTTCTTAAAAATTTTTGATAATTCATTTAAACAATGATTTCTCCGGTCCCTCTTGCAATAATTCGGTTCCTAGATATCCCACAGACACCTGCACTCTCTCCAAATAACTCCTTAATTACCGATTGTTCAGCTTCCGTAACAGAGGCCACAGTGTTAAATTAATGACTGACGAAAGCAGAGTGAAAGGGAAATCAGGCCAACCGAGCGCGCTACACACGTCTTGATTTGTCAGGGAAAGGAGTGGGGGGAGGTTCGCGGTTGGATGGTTCGACCCACCCAACAGCCAACTTGTCAGGCCTGACAGGTTGGGTGACCCAACCGGCCTATACACATCCCAACCGTAAAGGCCTGACTAGTTTGCCCGGCCAGTGGGTCTGGCAAATCAGGCCGTGTGTAGGGCCCTTTAATCTTATATCAGCACTCTCTCTCTCTACTTTATATGTTTGTTTGTTTTTTTAATACAATTTTAAAATATATAAAAAGTTATAAAATAAGTTATATTATATAGTAAAATGAAAAGAATAATTTATTTAAATTGATACAATCAAGTAATGTAATGGAAATTAATTTGGTCGGCTATTTTCTTTTTAGATTTCCTCAAACCTCTCTGCTTCTTAATTCTACTGCATTAGGGGTGAGTGCTGAATGTGCCCATAGATTTACCGGGCGTGGGTTGGTCGATTTCAGCTCCCCGACTCCAAAAACAGACGACTTTAATCTCGAAGCTATTAGCTAAATGCAGCTATTTTGAGGGTCTCTCACTTAGCGAAAGAGAGTGGGATGGGTCATATAAATAGCCTTCGTTCAACAGCAGCAACAACAACAACAACACGAAAAGGAAGACAACCCCTTCTAGTCTCTAGCTCCCGCCTCCCTTTCCCCCTTTCAAGCATTTCCGACAAAACGAAAAAGCTTTAACGAGGGAGAGGATTTTCTCCCATTGCAAACTTTCAACAGGAGAGGATTACACAATCCAAATTATCCTCTGTCGGGCTTTAGTTAATTTTAGATTAGATCATTAAATTGCTTTTTAAAAAGATCATTCAATAACAAAATATCAATATTTGTGAGATAGTGAATTATAGGTTGTAGGTGGAGTAAAAAAAGAGAGCAGCTATTGATATTTCTATTATTAGTAATTCCTGCTTGGTGACTTTTCGGTCCCTATTAGGACCATATTCAGAGTATAAGGACTTTAGTTATGATCACTCGAGTGACATTCCAATTTTCCTTCAATAATGTTATGCATATAATAATTTTACATTTTGAAGGAGACCCCATTGTGTGAATGTGACATCGGTGCTGTAGGGGATGTTGACCACGTCTTTTTGGAGTGTTCCAAAAATAAGAAGGCAGTTGACGAGTTTTATTTGAATATTGAGGGAGATCTTCCTCTAAACATGATAACTCTTCTGCAAAATGTCAAAAAGGGAAAAGCGATGGAAAAAATAGAAAAATTTTAAATTAAATCTAATATCTACATTTAAGAAGAAAGAATGGCTCTATCAGACAAGTAACCACTTGAAGATTAAACAAACGAAATATAAGATAATTTTGGTAGTGATTATTCAATAAGAGCTGGCCGAAAGTTTAAATATCGAGACCATTTAAATGAAAGAAGAAATAGAATAATTTTACATAGATATTTTATAATATTGTCGAAATATTTTATAATATAATAGCCGAGAATGGATTTTATAAGCTTATACCTATTAGGACTTGTTCTCACCGAGCTCGGTACGTATGGATTTAGTTCAAATGGGTTAGAGGACGTTTGTATCGCAACTATTTCAAAAAAGTTTTAAAAACAAGTGCTAAATAAAGAGAAGTAACCAGCCTTTATGATTCTTATCATCAAAAAAATCTGGTGTGATAAGCCCAGAACACAACTTTCAATTATCGAAGGTAAAAGAAAATTGTATACTGTTCGACCAGTTAGGCTGGTTTCACACGGGGCTGATTCGAGGCAACTTCAGTAGTTGAATAAACTAGTTGACTCAACTAGGTGCCTGGAAATTGACTGCCGTCGTGTTCACACGAGGCAACTAGAGTTGATTCACCAGTAATGAGAAGATATATATATATATATTAATAATAAACAAATTTTAGATTTAGATGCCAAAGCATTCTAATTGACCTAGATTCAAATATATACCTTCCTAGAATAACCACCTAATTTAGTAGAGCCTCAAGGCATCGACAGGTGACAAGTAATGTATCAATAAAGGAAATGCTTTCTCATGGATCAATTTGTCATACATATTTCAGTATTTAAATAACTCATTTATATTTTAAATTAAATTTATAGAATTAAATAAGCCTACGTTTTTGCTCTCATTTAAATTTTTCAAGCATGTTTAATATGTTTCTCTAAATTAAATTAATTCCAGTAGCTAATTTTCAAATGAGATAAATTCTTTCATTCCTGCAATATAATAGAATCATTTAAGATCAACAAGTGGGTGATAAAATTTTTTATGAATTAAATCTTATCTAATTAATTTGATTATTATTATTATTATGATCATCAAAAGGCTTTAGCTAACATTAAAGTTTAACAGGAGGGATTGGAAGGATGAGGGGCTTAAGTGGATAACGGTGTTTAAAATCCAATGTCAATTATCAATTATCGGGGCATCGCTTCACTCCAAATTCCCTGTCTCCCTACGAATAAATTAAATTCATTAAGATATTGGATTAAAATCAAATCATATTCTAAGTGTTCCTTTAAGCATAATTTTGGAATTAGTAAAATATTCAAATAGTTATTATTAGGCTATTATTTAAAGTGATTTTTTGATTATTAAAATCATTAAATCTTTTGCTATTAGTATCCTAATTATTAGTAATAATATCCTAATTATTAATACTAGGCCTAATTAAAAAATCTGGTGTGACTGATCACAGAGCACACCACTTTCTCTTACCTTCGGTAATTGAAAGTTGGGTTTTGTGCTTGTCACACCAGATTTTTGTGTAGACATATATTTAGTTTCTGGCAGTAGTCACAATAGAATTTAAAATTTATAAACAAAGTAAAATATTTATTTATATTTGATTACTTATTTTTCTTATCTTTCCTATTAAGTACAATAATAAAGCGTGCTTCAAACAATTTTGAGGGCAAAATGAATTAATTGATTTATGCATTTAATTTTGTTATGGCTTAAGAAAATCGAAAAAACTGAAAAAGTATACAGTGCCCACCATAAGTATAGCAACTTCTTAAAAATTAAGATTATTGCTGTCAAATATAAATGTTAGTAAATATAATTCTTATTATTCTATTCTATATGCCTTATAAAAATATATGATAAAAAAAATATTTAAATTTTAAAGAAATAATCATTTTTAAAGTAAAATATAGGTTTTTAATATGAATTTGACCCACCAAAAGTATAACAACATTTCATTAAAAATAAATCAAATACTTTTCCTTTTAAAAAAAAAGTATCAATATTATTAGAAAATTATAAATAAATAATATATAATCATTTTTAAAGGCTCATTTGAACATAATGCCTCACGGAAAGCACTTTTCCAAAGAAGAACAGGCCCAGATAGTGGCTTTGCACAAAGCAGGCATAAAAAATTGTGAAATCGCGCAACAATTGGTTGGGGAGATCTCCATCAGCTATTAGTCGTTTTTTAAAAAATCCAGAAATTTATGGTATTTCGAAACGTACAGGACGCCCAAAAAAATTATCTTCTAGGGATGAACGAAGAATTCTTGCATTAGCTTCAAATTCTACTTTATCAAGTACCCAAATAAAAAGTGATCTTAATTTATCTGTGCATAATAATACGATTTTGAGGGTACTGCGGCGTTCCCAGCATATAACTCGTTCAAGAATGAAAAAAATACCTGCCTTAAATGTTTCACACAAAAAACATCGTCTTGAGTTTGCCAAGAAAAAAATCTGGTGTGACTGGCGCACAGCACACAACTTTCTCTTACCTTCGGTAATCGAAAGTTGTGCACTGTGCTTGTCACACCAGATTTTTCGTGTCGACATGTATTTAGTTTCCGACAGTACGGAACATATGAATTCAAGATGTAAAATTTATAAGTATGGGAAAATATTTATATTTTGTTACCATGGCAACCATTTCTCCTATCTTCCCTATGAAATGCAGGAGTAAAGTGGTCTTCAGAAGATTTCAATCGCAAAATGAGAATATACATTTTAAAGAGCATCTAAAAAATAATTGATTTTTGAATTTTAAAAAAAATCGTTGGAGCAAATTTTGAGAAAATCGAAAAAAACTGAAAAAGTACATCAGTAAAGTACTAGTACTCTTTGGCCGATTTTGATTAAAAGCTTATTTTTCCGGTCCCGGGGGGTGTTTAACTTAAATATAAAATTTCAACCTCGTAGCTCAATTCCTTCATGCTTAAAATTGAACACACACACACACACACACACACACACCCACCCACCCACCCACCCACCCACAGACAGACCATGTCGCGAAAACCACTTTTTTGGATTCAGGGGACCTCAAAACGTGAAGATCCATCAAAATCTCGACATCGAATTTTTGACATGAATCCAATACTTTCTCTCTATATATATATTACATATATACATAGGTAAGAGAAAGTAACATGCAGCAAGATTGGACAAAGGTTGGTATTTTAATTAATCCTAAATATGGACGATTATTTTGAAATTCCTTTTTATTATATTCTAGATTATATTTAGTGACGAAAAAAAATTTAATTTAGATGGACCTGATGGTTTCCGATATTATTGGAGAGATCTCCGAAAGAGTCCTGAGTATTTTTCAAAAAGAAACTTTGGAGGAGGAAGTGTCATGGTTTGGGCAGCAATGAGTCCTAAAGGAATAATCGGCTTAGAATTTGTAACGCATAAAATGAACTCTTTAGATTATCAAGGTGTTTTAAAAAAAACATATTTTACCTTTTATCCGTCGAAATCACAAAAAAAATTATATTTTTCAACAAGATAATGCCTCAATACATTCAAGTATCTCTACAAAAACATGGCTTCAAAATGAAAATATTAAAGTTTTATGTTGGCCCCCAAGATCTCCAGATTTAAATATCATTGAAAATATATGGGGCATCATCGTTCGGCAGATTTATGCCAATAATAAGCAATATGAAAATATTCAACAATTGAAGGATGCGATTATCTGTGCCTCAAAAAATATTCCCCAAAAAGCGATTGATAATCTTTATGCAAGTATGATTAATCGAATTTACCAAGTTATCAATCGATCTGGCAACGCTTCTGATTATTAAAATAATTATTTTTATTTCGTTTTGTCCTAATTAATCATTAATATCTTTGTTGTTGTTATACTTTTGGTGGGTTTAAAACAATTCAAAATAATGTATTTTATTTTAAAAAATCTGGTGTGACTGGCGCACAGCACACAACTTTCTCTTACCTTCGGTAATCGAAAGTTGTGTTCTGTGCTTGTCACACCAGATTTTTTGTGTCGACATATATTTAGTTCCCGACAGTACGGAACATTTGAATTCAGATGTAAAATTTATAAGTATGGGAAAATATTTATATTTTGTTACCATGGCAACCATTTCTCCTATCTTCCCTATGAAATACAAGAGTAAAGTGGTCTTCAGAAGATTTCAATCGCAAAATGAGAATATACATTTTAAAGAACATCTAAAAAATAATTGATTTTTGAATTTTAAAAAAAATCGTTGGAGCAAATTTTGAGAAAATGGAAAAAAACTGAAAAAGTACATCAGTAAAGTACTAGTACTCTTTGGCCGATTTTGATTAAAAGCTTATTTTTCCGGTCCCGGGGGTGTTTAACTAAAATATAAAATTTCAACCTCGTAGCTCAATTCCTTCATGCTTAAAATTGAACACACACACACACACACACCCACCCACACACAGACAGACCATGTCGCGAAAACCACTTTTTTGGATTCAGGGGACCTCAAAACGTGAAGATCCATCAAAATCTCGACATCGAATTTTTGACATGAATCCAATACTTTCTCTCTATATATATATTACATATATACATAGGTAAGAGAAAGTAAAAAGATTTCTTCTTCAAAGTAAGAAAATTTTCTTGTAATTATCTTTTCATTTGAAATATAGAATTTAAACCTTCAATTAAATTTTGTTTATTTAATACTAAAAACCTATAACCTTAATTTTTAAGAAGTTGCTATACTTATGGTGGGCACTGTATATTCTTTTGCCGAATTTATTTTAAAGCTATTTTCTCGCGCCAGAATTTTATTTACATGATTTTAATTTCTGACCTCTGTTTGTTCATATATCTAATTTTGGTCTCCAGGATTTTATTTATTCATCCTTCTCACTATTATCCACCAGGCTGCTTCAATCTTCATCGAAAAACAAGTCAAAAGTGCCGGGATTTGTCAAAGTATATTGAAATAAGTCCATATACAAA
The DNA here is from genome assembly GCA_023213315.1 of Euborellia annulipes. NCBI lineage: Eukaryota > Metazoa > Arthropoda > Insecta > Dermaptera > Anisolabididae > Euborellia > Euborellia annulipes. The sequence goes on from JAKCPI010013894.1 coordinate 8,009, forward strand.
TTGTATGCGCGACAAGCAAAGTAACATGAAAGCGCATACCAAATGTCAGAGCAGTAATGTGAGATTTGTCAAATATACAAGAATCTCATACAAATACTGGTATACTGGGTATGTGCCAAATGTTAACTAGTCCTAATTCAAAATTTTGTTAAAGTTACACATGGATGTCTCACCAAAAGATGACAAAAAATTTTTACGGCGTTCTTATTCTTGCGCAATTTTTGCTCACCATAGTGATTTGATCCGACCCAGCCTATTGTGCATCGGGTCTTAGGGCAGTCACAGAACAAGACCATTAAACTAGAGGTATTTATAAATTAAGAGTAAAACTTACTCTGCTTTAAAATCAAATGGATTAATTATGTGAAAAGTAGAAAAAAAAGTTTTTATCATTTTAAAGAAAATTCTTTTTCATCTCATGTCTATCTTTCTCTCTCTCTCTCTCTCAAAATAAATTTTCCTCATATACATTCCCTTTTTCTTTCTACACTACTCTTTACTCCGGGCGTTTTTCTTTAACAAGATAATTAGCAGCCTATCTATTTAACTCGAAAGAAGGTCTGAGAAAAAAAATAAAATAAAATAAAACAGAGTGCGAGATATTTTTTAGTCAGGTTAGAAGGAGATAATTCGAAAAAGAGATCTCTTTCCTTCTCCCCTAGCATCTCTCTTGCTTTTTGAAATTCATTTCTTTTTATTCATTTGCAATTCGAAACGAAATATATTTATATATATTTTAAAAGAGATCTCAAGGGGATGAAAATTAGCCATTTGATCGTAATTTATTTCCAACCAATAAAAAGAATGATCTGATTTGAAATTCATGAAGCCATCATTATATTAAAAAAAAAGTAAAAGTATATTTAAAGGAATTTATCGGCATCTTCAATTGATGAAAGGGTTTTGAATTCATATTAGGGACCATTCAAGTATTTTCTAAGGAAATTTTTTTCGATTAACTGATTAATAATATAAGCAACATAAGCAAATTGAATAGTAATAAATTTATAGAGTGTAACAAAGAATAAAATCATCCTCTTTATCTCTCACCACTTCAATTTATTGCAAATTTTTCGGTCCCTCCACAGTGTATATATGAAAATTCTGAGAGAGATTGTCACAAATTTATATTAATAAAATACTGGTAAGAAAAGACCAGACTCGTAGCCCATGTGTTCTAAATTTTCTAAAATATTTTATAAATTTGTCACAATTTCTGTTCATATATCTACTGAAGATGATCCCTGTAGAGCAGGATGGAATACCCTCCAACGGGAATGGAGGTCCTGGGGTCCTCCCCGAAAATTTTTTCAAATTTTATGTATCTAAAAACATTTTTTTTTTTTTTTTTTTAATAATAAAACATTCACACTTTTTTCTCATTCACACTCACACTCACACACACATTCACACAGTCTTTTCGGCAACTCAGGCCATTTAAGACTTTAGACGATAACCGTTGTGATTAATATATAAATTGTGGGTTGAGGCATTTCTATTTAAGCCATCTGGTATCCAAATGGCTTAAATAAAATCATCGGACTGCATGGGTCCGAACCCGCGACGTTTGGTATAGGAGGTAGGCACGCTACATACTACGCCAAACTCGGGGGCTAAAAACATTTTTAAAACCCTAAACAATCCTGAAATATTTTAGAGTAGTGCTAAAACTCTAGATAATTTCAGTGAGGGGAGCAGGCCCCTCAGCGGGGAGGGGCCCTAGATACGCCACTGTATCATATGAGTTTTGACATGCTCGCTGTAGAGGGATCGAAATAAATTTAACTGCGCAAAGTAGAGAGAAGAAGCTGGATTTATTCTCCTTAACTTAGTAATAATCTCTTAAATTTATATACCGAATAATATGAATATTATTCGATAAAATAAATTCGGAAAGGTTAATTGTTGTATTATTACAAACAGAATATATAATTGCCATTTTTAATCAATTTTTGGTAAATTGTTTAAAAAAAGTACATAATAAAAACATTCACTGGCAAGACTAAACACACTACAGTAGGACCAGAAAAGGGGACATCAGCAGCCAGCGCAGCTTTCTGTTTCTTGCTTTCTCTGGTAACCTAGGATGAGACGTGACGAATCAGACTCATTCAATCTTCAGAAAATATTCTGAACGCAGTTTTCAATCTTCAATCATGGAAAAATAATCCATTTATTTATCAAACTAGATACAACGTGGTCTTATTTTCTTTTTAACAAAAATACCATTTATATTTTTACTAAAGCGAATTAAATAAATAAATTTAAAATTTAGATAACTAAATCAACATAAGAGATAGTCGCTTAAATGAATAGAGAAAATACAGACCAGACCTGACTACGATACGAGGGAAAATTATTTTTTGTCTCATCTGATTGTTCACTTAAATTAATTTTAATATTTATTTACATTTTAAACATTAAAAGAATATGAATGAAAATTATCTTTTTCATTTATCTTTGAATAGAGAACAGAGAAAATTAAATGATAGGTATCTTCAAAAAGAAAATACTTAATATTTGAAATTTATGTACTAAATTTTTATATTTAAAACATATCTGCCGTTATCTTTTTATTAAGTTTATAAAATATATGACCAGAGCGAGTAGGCTAACATTTAATTAATTAGTAATTCATTAGGTAGAAAGTACACTTTGACATATTGTAATTATAGGGAAGTTTACATTGGTGACTTGATTCTCAAAGAGAGAGGGGGTTGGGGTGGCTTTTTGTGGAGATCGATGCTCTGCTCCTCTCTCTCTCTCACGAAGACCCATTTATCCCAAAGGAATGGATGTATATGGGCAAAAGGCCAGCGAGCCAGGCCAGCAGCTAGTAAGGAGGGTTTAAGGTTTAAGGTCATAGAACTGGGTTGCGAAAATTTTTTATAATACTTTAGAAATATAAAACACTAAGTTAGATATTTTACTTATCTTTTGTGCAATAAAATAATTATTTATTTTCATAAATAACGGCAATTGCAAGGAGTAGGGGCTGAATGTATAATTAAAAATCTGGTGTGACTGGCGCACAGACACAACTTTCTCTTACCTTCGGTAATCGAAAGTTGTGCACTGTGCTTGTCACACCAGATTTTTCGTGTCGACATGTATTTAGTTTCCGACAGTAGGGTACAATTGAATTCAAGATGTAAAATTTATAAGTATGGGAAAATATTTATATTTTGTTACCATGGCAACCATTTCTCCTATCCTTCCCTATGAAATACAAGAGTAAAGTGGTCTTCAGAAGATTTCAATCGCAAAATGAGAATATACATTTTAAAGAGCATCTAAAAAATAATTGATTTTTGAATTTAAAAAAAAAATCGTTGGAGCAAATTTTGAGAAAATCGAAAAAAACTGAAAAAGTACATCAGTAAAGTACTAGTACTCTTTGGCCGATTTTGATTAAAAGCTTATTTTTCCGGTCCCGGGGGTGTTTAACTTAAATATAAAATTTCAACCTCATAGCTCAATTCCTTCATGCTTAAAATTGAACACACACACACACACCCACACACACACCCACACACCCACCCACACACAGACAGACCATGTCGCGAAAACCACTTTTTTGGATTCAGGGGACCTCAAAACGTGAAGATCCATCAAAATCTCGACATCGAATTTTTGACATGAATCCAATACTTTCTCTCTATATATATATTACATATATACATAGGTAAGAGAAAGTAATAATGAGAAGAAATAAGGCAGCAGAAAGCAAATAAAGAAAAAGTATTCTTCTTTAAAGGGGCTACGGGAGCGAAGGTGTTACGCATGTTTTTCCCGCTAAGATGGCGTTGTGTGTCATAAAAAGTATGCCCAAATATCAAGTAATTCAAAAATTTGCCAAGAGATGTCAAAATGGTAGCTAATAATATTTAATGCATTTGGTTGATTTTCATTGATCTTTTAACAAAAAATACTTTATAAATCTTATTATATATTATGTATTTTTTATAAAAGCATAAAAATATATAAATATAGGCCAGATATAAGCCAAAAGGGGATCAGCTGTTAGACAAGCCTGCCATCGATTGCAAGAATGCTGAACTAATTTGAAAGTTGAATTTTAAATAAATCATCTAAGCCAGCGTTTCCCAACCTTTTGAAGTCCACGGCACCCCAAAGGTGCGTTGGGAATAATATTACACACTAGCGGCACCCTTCCTTTTTTTTCTCTATCAAATCGAAATTTTTTCCACCCTGGGGCAAATTTTTTTCCCTTGCGTGAAAATCATTTGACCTTTTTTTGGCAAAGCTTAATTTTTTCCGATCTACGGAAAATTTTGCCGCTTCCATTTTAATCATTTGACCTTTTTTTTAGCAAAACTTTATTTTTTCGCCTCTTTATTTTATTTTTTTATCTAAATATCTCGCGGCACCCCTTAGGCATTCTCGCGGCACCTTTGGATCTAAGCTTATTTTAAAAATTTCTTAATTAATATATGATTAATTATAACAATAAATTCATTTTTAAATTTAAAAAAAAATTAAAGATTATTTGGACAGATAGTTTTTTTGTATTTGCTTGATAACAAAAAAATTAATTACGATAATTTTTTAATAAGTCAATAAAAAAATTATAGCTCGAAGTCCCAATAATCTCTTATGAATTTAATTCATTTAAAAAAATCCGCATTGAAAAATTCCTTATAATAGTCTAGTTTTTTATTTTAAAGTACGTTTAGACGTCGCTCCTGAACCCCCTTAAATGTCAACGTTTTGGCCGAAAATTTTTTAATTTTTTAGTATGAATTTATAATTCATTTTCGCTTTTCAAATTGTGAATCTCCAGATGTAACACCAGTTGTGAATTGAATCTTAATTTATCTGACAAATGACTGACATAAACGTTAACTTTAATACAGTTATGGGCCGGATGATCACTTCTAATTAACTAGTTATCTAGCGGATATAGTTGACTTTAATTTTCGAGTCTTTTCACATCTAATTAATCTAATCATATGATTAAACAAAGGCCCAGATAACTAGCTAGGACTCAAAGTTTAGTATAAGGCTTAACTAAGGAGTGAAATTAGGAACATGACCTTTTTTATTTTTTAGAAATTTTTTGTTGTTTCCAATATCGATAATTTGCTTTTGGTCTGTTAAATTTGCTAGATGCCGGGGGGGGGGGGACGGGGGAGGGGAACCACCCCCCACAATCTTGGTTTTTATAAAGCCCAACCCGGGGGGAAATATGGGGGGGGGGCCCCCCCCAAACAAGGGGGAGGAGGGCCCCCCCCGGCCCCCGGTGTTATGGTTTTTAAAAAATTTATTATTATTAAAATTAAAAAAAAATAGCCCCCCCGGCCGGAAAGGGGGGGAAAAAAAAAAAAAAAAATTTGCTAGATGATTAGAACTGATCATCCGGCCCTAAACCGAAAAGTAATTTATTAATAATAATATGACAACCAATATATATTTCTCTAAATGTATGTTATCGATAATCTGTCTTTTAGGCGAAAATTAAAATTCTTTATCCTCACTATCGTCATTTCCTCTGTTCTATAAATAAATAAAACACCCTTCCGTCTCTTTTTGTAGAATTTTGAAAAATAGTAGTATTTTTTACTGCATTTTAAAAACATCATTGTTAAAATATTCTCGTTTAGATATGTTTGTATTTTGAAAAAGTCATTAAGATTTTTCTACTATATACCCCTTTCTTTTGACGAAAGAGAAAAAAAAATAAAAATTGAAATAAAAGAGATTTATGATTTAATAACAAAATATAATAGAATGTTACTTCAGTTCAGTATTCTTCTTTGTTTTTTAGTTTTCAAAAAAAAGGCTTTTTTTTAATTAACGGAATAAATTAGCAATTAATTTAAATAATTAAAAAAAAAAAAAAAGAGAAACAAAATAAAAAGGGCCTTGTTCCCCTTAAAGGTCTTTATTTAATTCCAAATGGCCTTTTTTTCGAATCTGAAATCGTTCGCTATCCATTTCGTTACTGAAAATTCTACCCTATTGATTTCTTGATGGTTTGTGCAAATTTAACATTGAACATACACCTGTTTGTGACGTTTGTCTGCCAATGACATCAGCAAACAGTCAAGTACTTATTGAGTTGAATGGGGTGAGATAATAGGCTAGGTAGAGTGAGCGAGAGAGAGTACAGTGTACATATTAAACCCCTTCCATTCGCAAGCAACATCCTCCCTCTCTCATTTATACACTCATTTATATCACATCACTACCATATGTGCATGTGATTATAATATTTTTTTTTTTTTTTATTAAAGAAATAATTTTCAAAGTATGGGCAATGATAGTGAGTAAAGTTTTAAACCGTCCGCCCCCTCTTGAACTTTAATATTAAAGACTTTGATTTACATACATACGTCATACTCATGGAAATTTGCTAATTTATCATCAAAGATAACAGTGATTTTGGTGCTGGGGTATTTTGACCTATTCCTGGGTATATGGGAGGCCCTGGTTCCAAAAATGACATTACTTTTTCCTGATCAGCTTAATAAATTAAATAACGCCACCAATTTTGAAATTTTTTTAAGGGTTATCCTTTAAAAGTTTGGGAAAATTTTTTTTTTAACTTTGGACAGCCCCCGGGGGCGGGGGGGCCTCTTAATAGAATTTTTACCATCCATGAATGCAAAAAACATATACGACCGTATTTACGAGATTTTATAGTTCTTTAACTTTCCAAAAATCATCCATTGGTGAAAGTTAATTATTAACTAAATTATAAACAAAATATTTATCAAAGTTAGGTTTGTTAAAAATGAAAATAAAAATAAAGGTGGTGTTTTGAATAGAATTGATGATAGAGCTACTATTTTTGGACATATAGATAACAATGAATTTTAACTTTGATAACTATTTTGTTAATAATTTTGATAATAATAAACAGATTTTCACCAATGAATTATTTTTGGAAAGTTGAAGAACTATACAATATTAGATAAGCTTATATTCTATTGGTGTTTGCATTCAGGGAAGGTAAAAATTCTATTGATGGTGTTTAAAGTTGGAAAAAAAAAAACTGGAAAAAATTCGATTTTTCTAAACTTTTAGCCGTAGTTTGGACCACACCTCCGATTGGGCCGAAACTTCATATTTATATGTATTTCAACTATTTGCATATTTTTAAGGGTTAACGCCTTAAAGAAATCTAGAAAATTCAAAATTAGAGTCGCTTTGGAGCACATTTTTTATTAAAATTTAATTTTTTCTATAACTCTAAAAATCGAGATAATGGGAAAAAATTGATGGCATTTTTCATTCAAATCTGAGATGATTTGACATGGAATGACCCATATATAAATCTATTCTATTTTGCTAAATGGATGTAATTTTATGATTTTTATAAAAGTATATAATATATTTAAATTTACAACTACAATTTTTTCATCTTATCATAATAAATTCTTTCAAATTACAATCAACATATTTCTCTGTTTTGCATTTTTTTTCTAGTGAATTGACATAAATTTATATTTGGAGTGAAGCCGAGAAATAGCAATTTCTGCCTTGTAAAATGGGAATATTTTTCTTTCTCTATTCTTCTCTAAGGGATTTCGATTGTTTTTTTTCTCACTCTCTTCTCTCTCTCTTTCACTTTGACCTGAGAAAAATCTCCTGAGAATTTTCGATAAATAAAATCATGAATAATCCTTTCACTGATAATCTGGAATTGATTGTTTAGATAAACTTTGACAATAATTTAAACAAATTCAAGATAAAAGAATTGAAATTTTAATATCAAACTTTTAAAATTAATATCTATTTGAATGAAATTGTCAATTGTAAATATTCCGGTATTAACGACACGATAACGTATACATGGGCCAAATCGTCACCTACAAAATGAACCAGATGATTAATCACTACAATTATAACAAAGAATTGCCAGTCATCGAAATCGTTGATGAGCAATGCCAAAGCGCGGTTGAATTTAGGTTGGGTGGCCCGAAAAACAAGTGAGTGGAACGTCCCCCGGTAGCCAGTGGTATTAATTAAATTAAGATATTGTACAATTGAATCCTAATGGGCTTTTAAGCCGAAAAAGGAATTAAAAAAAAAAAAACAAGCAAACCAATTCAACTCTTGAACATGACTGTATCGTAGAATTCATAACTATTCCTTATAACTATATAGATATGAAATCTATTGTTTAAATACAACAGCCACTTTAATTCTTCAAAAATATTCCTTATAACTGTATGATTATTTTCTGTCCATTTTTGTTCAGTGCACCAAATTTCTTTAATATTTCTTTTTTCTTTTAAAATAATAATTTAATTAATTATTATAACCCCCTGTTAAAAATTTTATCTCTAGCTTAAAATTTTTTTATGGGAGTCATTTATGCATAAGATATTTAATTAATTTTACTCGCATCAATTTGCCTGATTTAATTGCTATTTATTAAAATAAAAAATCCTTGCTAATTTGTTTAATTTCCTTTGGGAAATTTTGGTTTTTCTAAAATTTATGTTTCTTCCCAAAGGAATTTCCTGTTACAAAAACGTTACTCACCCCAGCTATGAATAAGGATTAGTTAAGAATAGCGAAAAAGAGTTAATACAAAGCCTTAACAAAAGCAATTTAATGATTTTTTTGTAGCTGAATCTTTAAAAATAACAAAATCTAATTCGTTCTTGGATCTTTTTTTTACAGATTGATTTACTTTTTACGGTCGGAGATAAATTATTGGCTATAAAATAAAATCGTATTTTAAATGTAGAGAAGAAAAACGAGCCCTTAAATGTCTCAATTAATATTAGGTAAAAATAGTCATGCACACCTGGTAGGGGAGACTCGGGCGTCAGATGAGGGCTTAATTCAAGGGAATAGGGCGCGATATCATTAAGAGTACAAAATGGAAATAAATATTTACATTTTCCACTAATAAATATACGAAAGTATAACATGTTAAGAAATATAAATATTGCACAAGTGCTTAAATTCTTTTTTTTATCGGAGGTAGTTGGATTTTGGATTAATTGCTCTAGAACAGTGTTTCCCAACCTTTTCAAGTCCACGGCACCCCAAAGGTGCGTTAGGAATAATATTACACACTAGCGGCACCCTTCCTTTTTTTTCCCTATCAAATCGAAATTTTTTTCCACCCTGGGGCAAATTTTTTTCCCTTGCGTGAAAATCATTTGACCTTTTTTGGCAAAGCTTAATTTTTTTCGATCTACGGAAAATTTTGCCGCTTCCATTTTGATCATTTGACCTTTTTTGAGCAAAACTTTATTTTTTCGCCTCTTTATTTTATTTTTTTTTTATCTAAATATCTCGCGGCACCCCTTAGGCATTCTCGCGGCACCCTTGGGTGCCGGGGCACACCGGTTGGAACCACTGCTCTAGAACGTTTTGCTAAATATATCTTAATTTTAGCATTGGCTCTACTAAAGTAGCAAATAATAGAAAATAAAGGGTCGGACTAAGCCGAGGGCACAACTTTGCCCACCCACTACTATTCAAGAGAAAAATATTGCCCCCCTTTAGAACCCCCCTAATAGTCCGATGTTTATCATATTACATATCATTTTACTCAGAAGAAAGTCTAGTTTCTGAATATATACAAAGAATTATAGGTTGTGTAGGAAAAAATCTTGGTCCCCCCCCTAGAGCCCCTCCTAATGGTCCGAAGTTTACCAAAAGCTTTTCAGTTCTTGGCCCCTACCCCTAGTTTATGTGTGCAAAATTTCAAAAAAAATTGAACATATAGTTTTTGAGTTTTCGTTGACGAAAAAAATTACCAGACATACACACAGACCCCCATACACACACATACACAGACATTATTCCAAAAACTTTAAATGGAATCAGGGGACCTGAAAACGCATTTTGGCAGCTTCGGAAAAATTTCGATTTTTTTTACGATTACATTAACTTTACCTGCCCAACCTATGGTTGGTGGGCAAAGTTAAAAATCCATAGTGAGTGGGTCATTTGAATTGCCTACCTCCAGCAAAAGAAAAGCATTTATACAACTCAAGGAATTCATAAGCCATTCCACCAATCCCGTTTCTTTATATAAGGACATGTAATTAAACATCATAGGCCTAAATTAAAACAGTTTTTTATGCAAAAATTAAAAGAGTGTTGTCTATGTTTTGGAGTACCGTTTCTTGCTCTTCAAAAAAATGAAATATTAAATAGGACCAGGGCTTCTTCTAGCTTTACGAAAACAGACTGGAGTTTTTTTTTTTGTGTCTTTTCGAATGGAGTCTTAAACAATTTACTATTCAAAAACAATTTCAAGCTGAGATGTTATATTAATAAGAGAATAGAAATGAGAGATGCAGCTAAGGTTATTTCTTTATTCGTTTAATTCACCCAGCTGAAGTTTCGGTTCCGGGTTTGAACAATCCTCAGAGCTGGCGAAAAGTCATTATAAAAGTGTCATAGTGGATTTTATACATTGTTGAACAACTCTTATATAATAAATATATACACAGTATGAGATGACCAGTTACATAAATGAACACTTTTATAATGACTTTTCGCCAGCTCTGAGGATGGTTCAAACACTAAACTGAAACGTCAGCTGTGTGAATTAAACGAATAAAGAAATAACCTTAGCTAAATCTCTCATTTCTATTCTCTTATTAATTTACTGCTTGTAGTTGGGACTGTGATGTGATTATAATGAAGGGACGGAGATATAAGCCAAATCGGAATGCACCAGGTTAAATAAAACTCCCAGACGAACAATCCAATTGAAATAAATAGAGACGAATGGCCTTCATTGCCGAAAAAGACCTTAATGAAATTAAATAAAAAACAAAGCTATAGGATTATTTACATATGAGAATTTAATAATTAAATTAATAACTAGGCTCGGGGGGGTTTTTTGGGGGGGGGGGGGGGGGGGGCCCCCCCCCCTCCACCCCCCAAACAAAAAAAAAAAAAAAAAAAAAAACAAAAAAAATTTCCGGAGGAAATTTATTCAAAAAAAAAAAAAAAATTTAAAAAAAAAAAAATATATAAAAAAAAAAATAAAAAAAATAAAAAAACTAGGCTATAAGTTTCATTCTTTACTAGAGCCTATGGATGATAGTTTAAAATTATATTATTTATGATAATCAATTATTCAGGCACGTTTATTTAGGTAAGCATGTTGAACTCAATTTTAATTAACTTCTGAAAAATTCAACATGATAAAAATTAAAAAGAGGACCAAATAATTCCCAAATAAAATAATCTTTTAATTAATTATCCCATTTGAGAGGTAATTTTTAATTTCATTAAGATCTCTTAAAAAGCAAAGAAATTGAAAAGTCATCCCCATCCCAAAGATGACTGAGTTGCACGCACCCCCGTAAAGGATAGCATCCTAAAAAGCTTTTTAAAGAATTCATTCTCTACAAGTCTCTGATTTTTTTTCTAAAAGTTTAACCCAGGCAATAAATGAGTTATTTTTTACTCATTTTCAATCTCATTGATTAGTCGAATCTTTTCTAATTGTACGAGGCCAACGTGCTGAGAGAGATTAAATCCACTGAGGAAGGAGTGTCATATATCCTCAGTAATATTTAGAAATTTATCAAGGAATCCTTGTCCTTAAGGAACAGCTATGAATACGGTAATTAGAATGGTAATAAAGAATTAAAGAAGAAAAAAACTTTCGGATTTTGCCTACCAATCTCGCTTCAGCCATTATTGGCAGACATGGCACGTTGTGATTACTCTGAAGAGTAACTAAATTTTATGGGAATATTACTAAGGTTTTCGTTCGTCAGGAGTAGGGGTGTGCGATTATGGAAAAAAATAATCGATTAACGATTATGAAAAAAAAAATTATTGATTATTGATTGATTATACCCTTTTTTTCTCTAGTAAAATTTTCTTTTTTTAATAAAACGAAATTTTTTTTTATCTTTCCAAACTCATATTTCCCGAAAATAATCGATTATTTTTTTAAGAAAATAATCGGTAAATAATTGATTAATCAATTATTTTGCACAGCCCTAGTCAGGAAACGGTATCTCAAATATTGCCATAAGGTAGATTTGAACTCGAGTTGGCTTCAACACAGGAATATAAGCTTTATCCCTAATCGCCTCTCAATAATTGGGTTAAAATTCGAAAATTTTAGATTTAAATCGCCTTGAATTTTGTAATTTTTATTTAATCAATTTTTTCATTGACTCTATATACTCCAAATATTGACGAAATGAAACATCTACAGTAGATCTTGTCGAACTATACATATTTTCATATATATTAATAAATAGGCCTAATTCGTTATTTAGATAGAAAATATAGAAAGATAAATTAATCCATAGAGCTTTTGTCTATTAATAAAAAGATAATTGAATTTTTTTTTAGATGAAATTAAAATTCTGTTGGCTTTTTAAATCAGATTCCCAATTCAACTCTAAAATCAATTTTTTTTTTTTTAAATAAAAAAAAAAAAAAAAAAAAAAAAAACGAGATGAAAAAATGATAATTTTAAAAATTTAGATTACTTTTATATTCTAACAGATTTATATCAAATGAAAAAAAAAATGCATTATTCTATAATTCGGTATAAATAAAGCGAAATTAAGTTGAGCAATGTCGTTGGGTGAAAAATGGTCTAGCGAAGGAAAAAAAAAAAGGCTTTGGAATAAAATAAGGCAATGACATTAAAAAAAATAAAACATTCTGAAGGAGGAAGAGTCGGGGAGTAAATGTTAACTTAGAGCTTAGAAAAAAAAGAAACAAATAAAAGAGACAAAACATAACCAACCCTATCTCTTGAAAGTCTCTTCTCCCCTTTCGCTCTTCGGCTTATCCCTTTAACTTCAAGTGCCTGAGATATAGAGAATAAATAGAAAAGTTGGATAAAAAAAAAGTCTAGCTATATCACATTGTTCATTTCAATCCTGTTAATACTATAAAAGCTTAATTATCCGGAAAGCTCTAAAATGACATTTTTTTATTCAAATAATGAGTATTATTAAGATAAATTGTCTCTAAATGTAATATTAAAGATTTGTTTGTTGTTTATTAATGAATATAAAAAATACTATAACAAAACAACAGAACAACAACAACAACAACCAACCAACCAACCATAAACATTCTTATTTACAAAATTACGTTCATTAAAAATAAAAATTCAGTAGATATAATAAATTAGAGACAATCTATAAAAAGCTATAGGGTGTTTAGGAAAAATATATTTAATAAAAAGTATTTTCTTTTAGTGGTGAGGGTGAAATTTTTAACAGCACTTATCCTCATGATGGGTGACGTTTAGTCCCCGAAATATCGAAAAAGTGAAAGTAAATTAATTCGGGACGACAGAAGTCTTATAGTATATAAAAAAGTTCATCAGTAAAGTACTAGTACTTTTTGTGTGATTTTGTTCAAGCTTCATGGCACGTCTCAGAGGAGTGGCTAACTCAAATATGATGCAAGTTGTGCTAAATTCGGAATGAAGAAAAACTATTAGGTTTGCCCTCTGTTTTTACATGGGGCGCCCCGGAAAAATTCTAATGTTTTAAGGGTACTACCGGAAACCGAAAAAGTTTGGGAACCCCTGCGCTAGAGTATTAATTGATTTAAAGATGTACAGTGAGCGCCACAATTAAGTCCCCACCTGATAGCTTTAGCCTTAAGTATATGGTAAATGGTGAAATAATTTTAAATTGCAAAAGGTAAAATAAAATCATCTGTACGAGATCTTACAATTTACCTTTTAAGTCATTAAAATGTTTGGATTTGGATACCAAATGGCTTAAATAAGAATGCCTGGACCTCAAATAAATATATATTATTAAATAACGGTTATCGTAAAAGTCTTAAATGGCCTAAGTTGCCGAAAAGACTGTGTGAATGGGTGTGAATGTGAGAATGAATGAGAAAAAAGTGTGTTTTTTTATAAAAAAAAAGTCATTAAAATTATTTCACTTTACACCATATACTATACCATATACTTAAGGCTAAAGCACTCAAGTGGGGACTTGATTGTGGCTCTCACTGTACCATCTAGTGCAATAATATTGAAACTAAAGCCCGGTAGTTAGGCAGCCAAAATGGCAGCGTGTCTGCGAGAAATGCCTTTTTCAAAGCAGACAATAGGCCGAACGACCATTTTTAACAAAATAATAACCATACAGATTTAGGCTATCTTTTTAATATAAATTCCAAGATATATCGAAATAAAAATTAGCTCAATGTTTTGATTAGAAAAAAACGTTTAGTGAGCGTGTGCCATTTGTGCTCTCTATCGGGCTTTAGTCTCAATACTATTGAAATATCTAACAAGACATGTAAGTGTTCTTTATTGATGAGGCCAAACATCCCATGGCCCCCGGGAATCGAACCCAGGATCTCCGCCTTTCCGGGGCATAGGCGTGCTATCCATTGCACCAGGCCACCGGAACCTCGACCTGCACCAATAAAACTCACTTCCCCTTATATGCAGTTAGTCGCGCAAGTTACTAACTCGTAACGAATAGGTGAAAAACTTTAAAGAAAAATTTTCCACTTATGCGCCGCTTGGTTAACCAGTAGAGGGACAGATATCTGGATCTGCTCTAACACACTACTGTAAGCAGTTGAAATAGATGGTATATATGGATATACCAGTATATATATATATATATATATATATATATATATATATATATATTATATTATATCTTATATCTTTATATATATAATTCTTCTGTACGTGTGTATGTGACTGAACTCCTCCTAAACGACTGAACCAATTATGATGAAATTTTCTGTGTATATTTGTGAGAGTCCCGGATAGGTTTTGTTTCACAAATAACAATAAGTTAATGAGTAATTAACCGTTAAAATAAGAAAAAAATAAAAATTAGGAGAAATAGTTGCCATGGTAACAAAATATAAATATTTACCCATGTTTACGATTTTTTATTTATTTACATTTTGAATTCTAAAATATCGGCGTAAATTTTTTGTCTATGTACCGGGAGAGTCCTGGAAAGGATATGATTCACAAAAAATCTTAAGTTCATGAATAATTAACAGTTAAAATAATCTCTATATATAAAAATGAAAAGGGAAAATGTTTGGCTACCGGTATGTATATAAGTATATGTTCTATAGAAATTCACAATTTTCAATGAATCAAGGGCCCACGGGGCGTGGTGTAGAGGTTAGAGTGCTAACCTCATATACCAAACGTCGCGGGTTCGGACCCCAGGCAGTCCGATGATTTTATTTAAGCCATCTGGATACCAGATGGCTTAAATAAAAATGCCTGGACCCTAATATATATAAATTCATAAATAACGGTTATCGTAAATGTCTTATATGGCCTGAGCTGCCGAAAAGACAGTGTGAATGTGTGAGTGAGTGTGAGTGTGAATGAGAAAAAAGTGTGAATGTTTAAAAAAAAAAAAAAAAAAAAAAATGAATCAAGGCGAGCAAGGGGGTCCAGGGGGCGAAGCCCCCGGCTAGGCGGAAAGCCCCGCCGAAGGCGGGGCTTTGCGTCTAGTATATATATAAAAATAGAAAAAGAAATTTATTAACGTATATGTATGTATGTATTGTATATTTATGTAATATTTATACCAAGTCCAAAATCAAAACTGTCTTAACAAAATGAAGTAAATAAATAAATATAATGTTTTTATTATTTCGTAATAATAAATATATTTTTTGTGTGAATATGTTATTAAGATTTATAGTTTAAAAAAAAGGTTCTCTTTCAGATATGAAGAAAAATGGCAGTTTGGGGAATACAGTTAATTTCGTAAAAATGTTCTTTGATAATTTCGGTTTTTTTTCTCTCTCTCTCTTTCCCTTATCCATAGAGATCTGGTTGCTGGAGGGGGAGGGGGGACATTCAACAAGAACGAGGACGAGTGTCCAAGACAGATGTATGGATGGATGCGGGGGTGTAACCGACATTTGTGTCACCCTTAAATCATACAATCGACTGACTGTACCAGGCACACACCTGTCTCCACTCCAAAGGACTATAAGAAACCAACCAACCTACAGACACAAACAAAAGATCTTTTGTTGCAAAAAAAAAATCATATTGTCATGAGAGCCATGTGAAAGTGGGGAATATAATACTATTTCTGTGAGAATGATTAATAATTATTAATACAAAAAATCTGGTGTGTCTGGTCGCACAGCGTACAACTTTCTTTTACCTTAGGTAATTGAAGGTTGTGTTCTGAACTTGATACACATGAATTTTTTGTCGACATATGTGCCCATAATTATGAAAGTGGTCTAAGGGGCCGTTCACACTGGGGCGATATTATCGCTAGCGATTGTTGCTAGCGATAGTCGCGAGCGACCCGCACCAGCTGATTCAATGGAATCTGAATGGGGGCGATAAAAAGCGTTCACACATGCGCGATATATCTCCCAGCGACACGCGAGATATCGGCATCGCTGCTGCTTGCTATCGCCCGGCGCGACTATCGCCGCGATAAAATTAAATTAAAACATGGCAGCCAAGAGAGAAAACATCTCAACTAAGGGAGATTTCATAAATAAAATAAATATAAATATTAGATAGCTTTATTCTACCAATTTTCTTAAAAAGGAGTTAAAAACTTAAAAAAAAAAATAAAAATAAATGAAATCTTATACTCATAAGGTAATTAATTATTTTATATAAAATTTTTTTGACATTTAAATTTTGAATATTTTATGATATTACCTTAATCTTATTTTCAGATTATAAAAAATATTTTAAACTTAAAAAACTACTAACTTTAGCTAATAATTGTAAGTTAAAAACAATATTCTAATTTTGAGAGTAAAAATTCAAATTTTTTTTAATAAATTGATGTGTAATAAATATTTTTATAAATAAATTAATTCTTCTTTCCATAAATATTGAAGAAATAATCAAATAGATAGAAAGAATGAGCAAAGCAGCTAGTTTACATTTCAATTTATTAATAAATTAGGGCCGACGTTTCAGTCACATATGGGACCATCTTCAGGGCCAGGTTAATGTCTGAAAATATATAGTCTATAATCCTCGCTAAGTTATATTGGGCATACACAATTCCACGTAGCTCAATCATGATAAAGCCTCAAATTTTATTCTTATCATACCATGGACAGAGATTGAATGACTTCACTAATAATAGTAATAATAATAATAATAGTAGAATTTGAGGCATTATCATGATTGAGCTACGTGCAATTGTGTATGCCCAATATAACTTGTCGAGGATTATATATATTTTCAGACATTAACTGAAGATGGTCCCATATGTGACCGAAACGTCGGCCCTGGTTTATTAATAATTTGAAATATAAACTAGCTGCTTTGCTCATTCTTTCTACCTATTTGATTATCAACACTCAGCTATATACCTCCTTCAAATTAAAGAAATAGGCCTATAATATTTTTAATCTTTATTTTTCATTTTAATCCTTTTAATCAGAAACTTTTTTTTTTACATTTTTGGTATTATTATTACAATCACATTGCCCTTGATCAATGACTGAAAACAGAACAAGTCTCTCACCACCTATTTATCGCATACGACTGTCGCGCTAGTGTGAACCCCCCTTGCGATATGTCGTTCCGACATATCGTTAGCAACAATCGCTAGCGATAATATCGCCCCAGTGTGAACGGCGCCTAAATCATATATTTATTGTTTTGAGATTCTCTATTTAATGATTTGCATTTGAATAAATTAAAAAAATAATTTTGCATTTTGCGATATTTAAATTTAGAATTTTTTTTGGTCTTGATTAATCGAAATTTATTATGAATATGAAATTTTGTGTGAATTTTGTACGAAAATGTTTGAATTAAATTGGATCATTTTCAAAATTAATTTGAATGTCCTATAACTGATTAAAGGCAATAAAAAACGAGATATATTTAGTTTCCGCTGATATATTAGAATTCAAAATATAAAAAAATCTGGTGTGACTGTCGCACAATAATATATAAACATGGGAAAATAGTTATATTTTGTTACCATGGCAACCATTTCTCCTATCTTTCCTATGAAGTACAAGAGTAAAGTGTGCTTCAAAAGATTTCAAGGGTAAAATGAGAATATACATTTCAAGAGCATCTAAAAAATAATTAATTTTTGAATTTTAATCAAAGTCGAAAAAAACTGAAAAAGTACATTAGTAAATTATTAGTACATTTTGGCCGATTTAGATTAAAAACTTATTTTCACGCCTCAGGAGGGTGCCTAACTTAAATATAAAATTTCAACCTCGTATCTCTTTTCGTTCTTGAGATATTTTGTTCACAGACAGATAGACCATGTCGCGAAAATCACTTTTTTGGACTCAGGGGACTTCAAAACGTCATCAAAATCTTGACATCGAATTTTTAACATGAATCCAATACTTTCTTTCTCTATATAACATAAGCGGTAAAGCCCGCCTTCGGCGTAAACAAAGTCAATCAAGAACGAAAAGAGCTTGGAGGTTGAAATTTAATACGAGTATTTAAGGTGCGCGTCTCGGAAAACCGTTAATACACGATTGACTCGAGGTGGCACCAGATGGCGTTAGTGTTCCCCCATTGGATAACACGCAACTTGTTCCATTTCATTCTAGACTTTCCAGCTAATTAATTAAAGGCAAAAAATTAATTATTTTTTAACACAATGATTACTAATTTATTTATCTACAACTTATAGAGCTCCTTTTTTGACGTGACAACGTCTTACAAATCATGTGTCTATAGTGGCATGTTAGAGGGGCTTGCACGAAAAAGTTTATTGGCTTGAATAACTCCTCTGTCTTAAGAGGTATAATTATGAGAAATATACGGTTAGAAAGAAGGAGTTTTCAGCTAAAGATTTCACCATTTATTTTTTTCCTATCATTTTATTTTACCGCGCTGCGGTAAATTAAAATTTGAAAGTTTAAACCCCTGTAGATTCTGAACGGCTAATCAGATCAGACTAAATGGGATGTCATTTGGTGCAGAAAGAAAACCTCTAATAGAATAAATAAAAAAATCCCGAGTAATTAACTCCAAAATTGGTTTTTTTCTCGAAAAACCTCATTTTTTAGGCAAAAAAATATCGAAAAATAGCCCTACTTGTGCAACGCATAGCTACTTGTCCAAAAAAGCTACATTAAATCTAAATATAGTTTTAGAAAGAGTGGTTCAATACCCCCAGGGCTTTTTTCTTTTTTTTGATATGAGGTCATTTTACCGCATGAGAGCACTCGGCGGGATTTCGTTTTTTCGAAATTTTAAACCCCTGTAGATTCTCAACGGCTAATCAGATCAGACTAAATCGGATGTCATTTGGTGCAGAAAGAAAACCTCTAATAGAATAAATAAAAAAATCCCGAGTAATTAACTCCAAAATTGTTTTTTTTTCTCGAAAAACCTCATTTTTTAGGCAAAAAAATATCGAAAAATAGCTCTAATTGTGCAACGCATAGCGACTTGACCATAAAAGCTACATTAAATCTAAATATAGTTTTAGAAAGAGTGGTTCAATACCCCCAGGGCTTTTTTTCTTTTTTTTTGATATGACGTCATTTTACCGCATGAGAGCACTCGGCGGGATTTCGTTTTTCGAAATTTTAAACCCCCGTAGATTCCGAATGGCTAATCAGATCAGACTAAATGAGATGTCATTTGGTGCAGAAAGATACCCTCTAATAGAATAAATAAAAAAATCTCGAGTACTTAACTCCAAAATTAATTTTTTTTTCGAAAAACCTCATTTTTTAAGCATATGTCGTCCTTAATGGATAAAAGTTTGGCCACACCTGTCATATGGACCGTTTATTTTGAAAGTGGTGTAAGTCCATTTTCTATTGTTTCGAGAAAATGAAAGGTTTACATATCTGTTAATTTAAAAATCTAGACAAATGATATGAAGTCGGTGAATGTTTCTACTTCTTTAACAATATCTAATTTAGTTATATAAATTTGTTTTAGGCGAATTTGACGGAACTATTATATAATTACATTACTGCAAATGGACTTACACCACTTTCAAAATTAACCAACTGTAAAGATCGTTGAATTTCAATTTTGAAAAATCAACTATCACTTAAAATATGCTTCATATTATTGCAATTTTGTTTACAAATAATGACACGATATAAAATAGAAGTAGTATTTTTTTTTTTTTTTTTTTTTTAAACATTCACACTTTTTTCTCATTCACACTCACACTCACACAGTCTTTTCGGCAACTTAGGCCATTTAAGACTTTTAAACGATATCCGTTGTAGAGAATATATCTATTGTGGGTTCAGGCATTTCTATTTAAGCCATCTGGTATCCAAATGGCTTAAATAAAATCATCGGACTGCCTGGGTCCGAACCCGCGACGTTTGGTATAGGAGGTAGGCACGCTACCTACTACGCCACACCCGGGGGCAAAGTAGTATTTTTAATTTTAGACGTTAATAACATTGTTAAAATTACAAGATATTAGTAGCATAATATTTACTTATGCTCTGCATAGGGACGTGTTCTGAAACATTCATGATGCACCAGAGGTATTTAAGATCATAACTACTTGATTTCTTTATATTAATAAGTAACCTAATCTCGTAACCATTTCAACTTTTCAACTTTTTCTTAGGGGGGGGGGCAAACTTTTTTTTTTTCAATTTCTCACTTCAATTTTCTTACAAATAGGTATCTCAAATTTGGCCAAATGGTATTTAATTAAATTCATTTTTTAATTTTGTACAGTTTCGTAGATATATTTTATTTACGTGGAATAATACCTAGGGAGGAGAGGAGGGGGGGGGGGGCAAATACCCTTCCCTCCACAAATGACGCCTCTGCTAGTAATTCTTAACAAGTTTATAAACAATAATGCACAATAACAGGCAATCATCTGCTAAGCTACCTAGCTCAAATTGGACTTACACCACTATCATAATCAACGATTATGCAACTTCTTTTACCGACCAAATTTCAATTGTACAAAACATGGGAATTTTTTAAGGAATTTGTCACTAGTTAGTTATACATAGAAAATTTACATTAAATTAAGCATGAATTATGTGGTATCTCAGATTTTTTAAAAATTGGACTTACACCACTTTCAAAATAAACGGTCCATATATTGTTTCAATGAAAATGTTTGAACATGTTTATTTATGAAAACAAACTACTAGTAAAAAAAAATAAAAACAATACTTTCTCCCTTTATATTTAAATATAGGTAAGGAAAAAAAAAAGTTTTTTGAAATCAAGCAAAAGACGTCACGTTAAAAAGCCACCGGCTGTGTAGAAGACACAGCTAACACCTAATTTTTTAAATATCTTTTATTTAATGCCATTAATCTAAAAAATTTTTTTTTTTTTCGAAAATCAAAAAAAGGGCTTCTATAAGTTGTAGATATTTTAAATAGCTTTAATTTAAAAAAAATTTGAGGTCGATAGCTTCAAAATTGTGGCCGCTGGAAAGTCCCAAAATAAGCACCCCGAGACGCGCCCCTTAAAGTTATCATAATAATGTTTTTACATAGGATCGAAATATTGTAAGTGCCGGGACATAACGGGATTTAACCACCTCTGAACTATGCCATTATATATTGTATTCACCCCTCTGATCTATAGGCATGGGAGAGTTT
This sequence comes from Euborellia annulipes, assembly GCA_023213315.1. Lineage (NCBI taxonomy): Eukaryota > Metazoa > Arthropoda > Insecta > Dermaptera > Anisolabididae > Euborellia > Euborellia annulipes. The sequence continues at coordinate 29,537 of JAKCPI010013894.1, forward strand.
TGCAATTTTTTTTTATGAAAGCATTTGTTGGATATAATAATCTTTGAATACATTTATTAATCCCGAATATACAACAAGATTTAATGTGAATAAATTTGAATTAGAATTAATTTAAATTACTCATTAAGGAAATACAGTTTAACTTATAAAATTGTATAATTTGATGACTAATCATGAAATGATGATATAGATGAGGAATAGAATTCAATTTTCAACTTTGCCGACCCAGTCAGAATCACAATTAAAAACGTATTCAAAGAGTTCCTACAATTTATAGCATTATTGTGCATTTCTATGGATACTCACTACGAATTTTTAATTCGTTCAAAAAAGACGGATTGCAGAGGAAAAACCTCAATAATTGTTCATATTGAGCAAGTGAAGTATAAATTTTGTAAACCATCATTATGTACATTGTAATTTGTTTGTCGATACTTCATATTATCATTAAAATACGTTGCCCATACATCCCAAACGAATGGGATGATGAAAATACACAATCACTCGTAAGATTTTAACTCCTAACAGAGGAAATTGGAATAACTTGATTAGAAATTATTTAATTTTTTCAATTTCTTTTTTTTTTTTAGATTCTAATCGAACTTTAAAACTTCATCCCATTATTTTCATTCATTTCCTTCCATCTTCGTCTCTTCATCATTTCTGGCTCACAATATATCATCCATTTCAGTTAAATATCAGTAATATATCAGTTAAATATCAGTCAAGAAAAAAAATAAAAATAAAAAAAAATTATAAAAAATAAAAAAGAAAAAAACTTTTTTATAAGGGCGGGGTGGGAGGGGTGGGGGTTGGGTGGGGGGGGGTTGGGGTGGGTTGGGAAAAAAGGGGACCCCCTTTGGGTTGGGTGGGGTGGGTGGGAAGGGGTGGGGTGGGTGGGATGGGTGGGAAGGGGTGGGAGGGGTTGGGAAAAAAAGGGGGCCCCCTTTTGAATCGAAATTAACATTCATATCCCCATAGGGGCTCTATGGAGGAAACCCTCGGGGATGGGAATGACAAGACATCCATATTATAATACTCATATCGTTATCGTGGAGACAAGTCTCCAGAAATAAGCCTTTTTCTACAATAGAAGCTCGAAATAAAGAAAAAAATAATTTTTGGGGCTGGAAGAGGATAAGATCTTTATAAAAACAAGACATCGAGATTTTCAATGAAGAATGAACATTTTTCTATTCTAATCTATGAAGATCTTGCGTGGAAAAACAATATTTTCAACGAAACGCAACAAATCACTAAACTTTAGAGTTGGGAAATAATAAGACATTGCTGATTCATAATATCATAGACACGGACATTCAGTTGGCAAATTGGCAAACCTCATCTTCTTGAAGCTCTTTATTTCAATCCCCCATTCTTCAAGAAGTAAAAATCTAGAAGAAATGAACATGTCACGAAGAAAGAAACAAATGAAAAGACAGAAAGATTGTATTAAAAAATTGAATAAATAAAACAATTATTTTCTTTTCTTGAAAAGCTTGATTGACTTTATTATTATTAGGGCAAAATAAAGATTTCCTATGGGAAGTCAAACAAATTGGTCTACTCAATAAGCTAAATTTTCAAATTTAAATAATTTTTAAACAAAATTCAAATATTATATAGCATTTTACTCGGGTGGAAGTTTAGTTTCTGAATATATATACTGTATATATAAAGGATTCTAATTTTTATAAGAAAATCCCGAGTAATTAACTCCAAAATTGGTTTTTTTCTCGAAAAACCTCATTTTTTATGCAATAATGCATAATTATACCTCTTAAGACAGAGGAGTTATTCAAGCCAATAAACTTTTTCGTGCAAGCCCCTCTAACATGCCACTATAGACACATGATTTGTAAGACGTTGTCACGTCAAAAAAATATTGGTCTCTTCTCTCTCTGGTGCAGAAAAAAAAGGATTTCGTTTTTCGAAATTTTAAACCCCTGTAGATTCTCAACGGCTAATCAGATCAGACTAAATCGGATGTCATTTGGTGCAGAAAGAAAACCTCTAATAGAATAAATAAAAAAATCCCGAGTAATTAACTCCAAAATTGGTTTTTTTCTCGAAAAACCTCATTTTTTAGGCAAAAAAATATCGAAAAATAGCTCTAATTGTGCAACGCATAGCGACTTGACCATAAAAGCTACATTAAATCTAAATATAGTTTTAGAAAGAGTGGTTCAATACCCCCAGGGCTTTTTTTCTTTTTTTTGATATGACGTCATTTTACCGCATGAGAGCACTCGGCGGGATTTCGTTTTTCGAAATTTTAAACCCCCGTAGATTCCGAATGGCTAATCAGATCAGACTAAATGAGATGTCATTTGGTGCAGAAAGATACCCTCTAATAGAATAAATAAAAAAATCTCGAGTACTTAACTCCAAAATTAATTTTTTTTTTCGAAAAACCTTATTTTTTAAGCATATGTCGTCCTTAATGGATAAAAGTTTGGCCACACCTGTCATATATTGTTTCAATGAAAATGTTTGAACATGTTTATTTATGAAAACAAACTACTAGTAAAAAAAAAATAAAAACAATACTTTCTCCCTTTATATTTAAATATAGGTAAGGAAAAAAAAAAGTTTTTTGAAATCAAGCAAAAGACGTTGTCACGTTAAAAAGCCACCGGCTGTGTAGAAGACACAGCTAACACCTAATTTTTTAAATATCTTTTATTTAATGCCATTAATCTAAAAATTTTTTTTTTTTTCGAAAATCAAAAAAAGGGCTTCTATAAGTTGTAGATATTTTAAATAGCTTTAATTTAAAAAAAATTTGAGGTCGATAGCTTCAAAATTGAGGCCGCTGGAAAGTCCCAAAATTAGCACCCCGAGACGCGCCCCTTAAAGTTATCATAATAATGTTTTTACATAGGATCGAAATATTGTAAGTGCCGGGACATAACGGGATTTAACCACCTCTGAACTATGCCATTATATATTGTATTCACCCCTCTGATCTATAGGCATGGGAGAGTTTTGCAATTTTTTTTTATGAAAGCATTTGTTGGATATAATAATCTTTGAATACATTTATTAATCCCGAATATACAACAAGATTTAATGTGAATAAATTTGAATTAGAATTAATTTAAATTACTCATTAAGGAAATACAGTTTAACTTATAAAATTGTATAATTTGATGACTAATCATGAAATGATGATGTAGATGAGGAATAGAATTCAATTTTCAACTTTGCCGACCCAGTCAGAATCACAATTAAAAACGTATTCAAAGAGTTCCTACAATTTATAGCATTATTGTGCATTTCTATGGATACTCACTACGAATTTTTAATTCGTTCAAAAAAGACGGATTGCAGAGGAAAAACCTCAATAATTGTTCATATTGAGCAAGTGAAGTATAAATTTTGTAAACCATCATTATGTACATTGTAATTTGTTTGTCGATACTTCATATTATCATTAAAATACGTTGCCCATACATCCCAAACGAATGGGATGATGAAAATACACAATCACTCGTAAGATTTTAACTCCTAACAGAGGAAATTGGAATAACTTGATTAGAAATTATTTAATTTTTTCAATTTCTTTTTTTTTTTTAGATTCTAATCGAACTTTAAAACTTCATCCCATTATTTTCATTCATTTCCTTCCATCTTCGTCTCTTCATCATTTCTGGCTCACAATATATCATCCATTTCAGTTAAATATCAGTAATATATCAGTTAAATATCAGTCAAGAAAAAAAATAAAAATAAAAAAAAATTATAAAAAATAAAAAGAAAAAAAACTTTTTTATAAGGGCGGGGTGGGAGGGGTGGGGGTTGGGTGGGGGGGGTTGGGGTGGGTTGGGAAAAAAAGGGGACCCCCTTTGGGTTGGGTGGGGTGGGTGGGAAGGGGTGGGGTGGGTGGGATGGGTGGGAAGGGGTGGGAGGGGTTGGGAAAAAAAGGGGGCCCCCTTTTGAATCGAAATTAACATTCATATCCCCATAGGGGCTCTATGGAGGAAACCCTCGGGGATGGGAATGACAAGACATCCATATTATAATACTCATATCGTTATCGTGGAGACAAGTCTCCAGAAATAAGCCTTTTTCTACAATAGAAGCTCGAAATAAAGAAAAAAATAATTTTTGGGGCTGGAAGAGGATAAGATCTTTATAAAAACAAGACATCGAGATTTTCAATGAAGAATGAACATTTTTCTATTCTAATCTATGAAGATCTTGCGTGGAAAAACAATATTTTCAACGAAACGCAACAAATCACTAAACTTTAGAGTTGGGAAATAATAAGACATTGCTGATTCATAATATCATAGACACGGACATTCAGTTGGCAAATTGGCAAACCTCATCTTCTTGAAGCTCTTTATTTCAATCCCCCATTCTTCAAGAAGTAAAAATCTAGAAGAAATGAACATGTCACGAAGAAAGAAACAAATGAAAAGACAGAAAGATTGTATTAAAAAATTGAATAAATAAAACAATTATTTTCTTTTCTTGAAAAGCTTGATTGACTTTATTATTATTAGGGCAAAATAAAGATTTCCTATGGGAAGTCAAACAAATTGGTCTACTCAATAAGCTAAATTTTCAAATTTAAATAATTTTTAAACAAAATTCAAATATTATATAGCATTTTACTCGGGTGGAAGTTTAGTTTCTGAATATATATACTGTATATATAAAGGATTCTAATTTTTATAAGAAAAAAATATTGGTCTCTTCTCTCTCTTCAACCCCCCCCCCTCCCTTGCCTTTAGAGCCCCCTTGTCCGAAGTTTACAATACTATATATCATTTTAATCGAGAGAAAGTAGTTTCGAATATATAAAATAAAAGAAAGTAAAAAATCATAGGTTATGTAAAAAAAAATAATAATTTCCCCCTCAAGAGACCTCCTTAATGGTCATATGCTCTTCAGTTCTTGGCCTTTACCTCGTTTATGTGCAAAATTTCAAAACAATTGAATAAATAGTGTTTCATATATACACACGGACACACACACACCCACACCACGACATTAGTCCAAAAACTATTTAAATGGATTCAGGGGTCCTCAAAATGCATTTTGGCAGCTTAAATTCAATTTCGATTTCTTTTACGATTACATAAACATACCTACCCAACCTATGGATGGTGGGCTTAGTTAGAAATACCATGGTATATTATATTAGGAGTAAATTTTATTTCAGAGACTGGCAGTCAAATTTTTTGCTTTAAATATTTTATTTTGCCGACGTTTCGGTCTCGATATATGTCCTGAAGATGGCCTCTATCGAGACCGAAACGTCGGCAAAATAAAATATTTGAAGCAAAAAATTTGGCAGCCAGTTTCTGCTCCTGCAACCCTTCCTCGTTACAACTCAACAGTCAATACTACAATACTACCCAGATAGCACAGTACGTACATAAGACGTACTGTGCTATCTGGGTATATATGTAAATATATATAGAGAAAAATTATTGGTTTCATGTCAAAAATTCGATGTCGAAATTTTGATGGAAATACATGTTTTGAGATTCCGTGAGTCCATCTGTCTATCGGTCTATCTGTGTGTGAACAAAATATCTCAAGAACGAAAAGAGCAAGAAATTAAAATTATACTTTTAACAAAATCGGCCAAAAAATACTAGGGCTTTACTGATGTATTTTTTTCGATTTTCTCAAAATTAGCTACAATGATTTTGTTTAAAAATCATAAATCAATTATTTTTTAGATGCTCTTTAAAATGTATATTCTCATTTTGCCCTTGAAATCTTTTGCAGTCCACTTTATTCTTGTGCTTCATAGAAAAGAGGAGAAATGAATGGTTGCCATGGTAACAGAATATATAGGCCTATTTTCCAATCATTATAAATTTTACATCTTGAATTCAAATGTACCGTACAGTCGGAAACTAAATATATGTAGACACAAAAAATCTGGTGTGAAAAGCACAGAACACAACTTTCAATTACCGAAGGTAAGAGAAATTTAATATGCTGTGCGATCAGTCACACCAGATTTTTTACATGTACGATACAAACGTTCTAAATCAAAATTAGGTATACAGTTTATTATAATTTTTTTTAACTAGCCGTGCTGTTCTGCTTTCGCTTGGTATTAAGATATTCAAATGGTGTCAAAATTCTTTTGTAAAAGATAATAGACGTGTACACACTAGAGATATACAAGAAACAAGTGGATTATTCGAGAGGGAGAGGGAGGATATGAATGTTTTATAGGTACTCCATGATAAGAAGGGTTCGAGTGAGTTGAGGGAGAGAGACATGACACTTTTAGGGGACCCTACCCTACTCTATCCCTTGCTTCCCTTTTGGCTATCCATACGGAATAAATCCAATCCATAACTCGTCTTGTTACAATTTCGATTTATAGGTTGTTTCAAAAATCTCCATGCCTAAGGGAAAACATTAGTATATAAAATGTTTTCATATAAAGAATATGCTCTTTTTATTTCGCATACCTCTGTCAAATGATTTTGTTTTAATAAAATATAAAAAAAAAAAAAAAAAAATTGGGTTAATAAATTTTTCATAAAATTATTAAATTTGGTTAATTAAACTAATTTTAATTTAGAAAATGTTTCAACGAGAACCAACGGTCGAAAGTTTAAATCTAATTAAACTAAGGCTGAACGCACCCCGAATGAGCAAAAACGTTTTTGCCTAAAACTGTTTTTTCAATGCTTTTCTATGGGTCAACGCCGCCGAAGAGACAAAACACAATCGGACATGATTCGACATCATAGAACAAAATGTTTTGTCCGAAAACGTTTTTGCTCGTTCGGTGTGCGTTGGCATCGAGCAAAAAGTTTTGCTCTTGGACAAAACATTTTGATCGAAAACGTTTTTGCTCGATTGGTGTGGGTTCAGGCTAAGTCTTATGACGCATTATACAGTATATTTATTTGAAAATTTAAAAAGTCTAATGAAATATACTAGTTTATAAACTTTATTAAAACATTTTAAATAAATCTTTGGAATTTATAACCTAGTATTTTTAATTTAATTTTTTGAATTTTCCTATACTCGTATACCGGTACATATAGCCTACTGTATATTTCAACTACAGACTACGGTTGATAGTTTTAATTTAATTATATGGATATTTTTGTCTCAAAACGCGTCCAAATCTTTTATTTTAATTAACTAAATATATCAACGTAAAAAAATCATTTTCTGTTCTCTTTTTAGTATAGTGCATTTTTAAATAAGTTTTTTTCTAACTAAAATTGTTGAATATTTGAATTCTATAGAATTAGATATAAAAAAAAGGTGCGACAATCTTTGTCAGATGGGTAAAAGGGAGTTCCCTCCAAAATTCCGAAAAATTATATCCCATGAATATTGTCAACTCTAAATGGCCTTAAAGAGTAGGGCTTATAATTAAATTTAAAAAAAAAATCTGGTGTGACTGGCGCACACCACACAACTTTCTCTTACCTTCGGTAATCGAAAGTTGTGTTCTGTGCTTGTCACACCAGATTTTTTGTGTCGACATATATTTAGTTCCCGACATGACAGTACGGAACATATGAATTCAGATGTAAAATTTATAAGTATGGGAAAATATTTATATTTTGTTACCATGGCAACCATTTCTCCTATCTTCCCTATGAAATACAAGAGTAAAGTGGTCTTCAGAAGATTTCAAACGCAAAATGAGAATATACATTTGAAAGAGCATCTAAAAAATAATTGATTTTTGAATTAAAAAAAAAATCGTTGGAGCAAATTTTGAGAAAATGGAAAAAAACTGAAAAAGTACATCACTAGTACTTTACTGAGCACTAGTACTCTTTGGCCGATTTTGATTAAAAGCTTGTTTTCCGGTCCCGGGGGGTGTTTAACTAAAATATAAAATTTCAACCTCGTAGCTCAATTCCTTCATGCTTAAAATTGAACACACACACACACACACACACACACACCCACCCACACACAGACAGACCATGTCGCGAAAACCACTTTTTTGGATTCAGGGGACCTCAAAACGTGAAGATCCATCAAAATCTCGACATCGAATTTTTGACATGAATCCAATACTTTCTCTCTATATATATATTAAATATATACAAAGGTAAGAGAAAGTAAAAATCCTGGAGAAAGTAACATTTATAAGAATCGTGCTAATTGTAGATCGCGGATTTCCAAGTTTTAAAATCCACTATTGCCTTCGGGCTTGGTGTAGTTGGTAGCATGCCTATCTGCTATACCAAACGTCGCGAGTTCGGACCCCAGGCAGTCCGATGATTTTATTTAAGCCATTTGGATACCAAATATATATTAATTGCAAACCCCCCTCTCGCTCTAACGAGGGGTTGCCCCCCCCTAACAAGAATTCTGGCTACGCCCATGGAAGATATCCTGTATTTGTTTGTTTAAAATAATGAATCATTCTCCTCATCCGCTTTAAACTAGATTCCTTTATTGATATTTGAAATTCCAAAAGAAATATAGTAAAACAGAATTCAATAGGATGAAAATTAGTCATTTAAAATAAAATTTATTTACCGTCGTCTTTTTACTTTACCAAGTTTTTTTAAATGTGAAATTAAGTATTAAAAGTTTATCACTAAAAAAAAAAATCGTTCAAACGGAATATAAATGAAGATTGTATGAAAAAAGCAAAGAAAAAAAAAACGATTAAAAGTGTCAGAAAGGGATTTTAATATAATTTGGATGATAGATTGTTACAAACTTTAAGCACTCAACCAATTAGCAGAGATAATATTAGAGCAGGGATTAATTAATATTTGATATTTAACAAATATATGAGTTAATTGCTTATTGATCAAGTGTCTACGAGGGAATTGAACCCGGGATCTCCAGTTTATACAGAATATTGGTGTGCTAGAGGACACTCGATCTCACCAACAACAACTTATAACAATTGCTATGAAATACATGTTTCTTAATTATATATGAGAATTTTCATAATAATTAATTTTTTTCTTGTATCGTCGACGATCCGGAGTATTGGAAGCACACCAAAGTCCCAGATAGGTTGAAGACCCCAGGGGGACGTTTGGCTCTCAAACAAAATAAATTTAGTTAAATATTTTTGGATTTAATTATTTATTTTTACATTTAAAGAATTTTATTTTCAGGGTAGGTCTATTTAAATAAGATAAGGGTTTTATTGATATTTAATTTGTACGTATATCAATTAGTTCTAATTTAAAGGATCTAGAAAAATTAAATTCAACTACTATACTACATTTGAGTATAATAGAATATACTCATTATTTGTGTAATAAAATTAATGTGTTAAAATTTTTTACTTTATTTTATTTTAAAATCAATTGAAAAAAGTTACGTGAGCCATACAAAATGAGTGAGAGAGTCGCAGGTTGCTCTGCATTAAGTGCTACAGAAAGTACAGCTGCTGTGTGACAAATTGAACACAGGCGGGTTGTGTCGCATACTAGTTGATGTATGTGAATGTGAATAAATTTTTTTTTTTTTTTTAGAAAAAATTTATATATTTTATGGTGAGATGATTGAGTGTTTATAAAGGTAATGTGCAAAGGATTAAGGATCTCTCCTTTCGCTAATACGGACGTTTCGTAGCCACAATGACTTCTTCTTCAGTACAATGCGAGGTCAATCAATCACTTTTCCCTTCAATTTAGTCCTATTTATTTCATTTATAAATACTTTCCTCCTGAAAAAACCAGCAGTGTATTTTCAAATCATCGAGATTAGCTTGAGGAAAGATCCTTAAGAAATTTTAAAAGGTCTACATACCAGGTCATTCAATAAGTCCGTAGGATGACATATAGATGACGTTACTAGAATTTTTCCATATGATTTTTATTTAGTACTAACCTTCAAACGATACGTGTATAAATTTAACAGCAATCTAACTATTGATTCGTTAGTTATAGAATTTTATGTGAAGCAACTTTTGTTATTGGAAAAAAAAAATGGAAAAAAGTGAATTTCGAGTTTTAATAAAGCATTGCTTTTTGATGAAAAAAATACAGTGGAAGCCAAACAATGGTTTGATAAACATTATCCGAACTCTGCTTCATCAAGAGAATGCTTGCTGGGAAGAAATTTAAGTCCAATGATGAAGTAATCGCTGAAACTGATGCCTATTTTGACGAGAAAGATAAATTATACTATAAAAGTGGTATCGAAAGGTGGGAAATCGCTATACTCGTTGTATCGCCCTCGAAGGCAACTATGTTGAATAATATAATCGAGTTTTGTCAAAATTTTGTTTTTTTCTTACTTATCCTACGGACTTATTGAATGATCTGTTATATCTTCAATTGAGTTATTATTTACATCTAACCAATAATTCACCAGGCTGCCCCATATACATATTTCATTTATATATTTTATTTGTAGATTTTTTTCCATATTTTCATGCTTTTCTGTCCGGTCTTTACTGATGAGTGATGGAAAAAATGACATTTAAGTTTGTTGCAACTCTTCATAGGATTGTGATGTTACAAATTATTTATATTATTAATAAACCGGTTTATAAAAGCAAATTGTTTTTTATCGCCTACTTTTAATTAATCCCCAAAAGGGAATGCGATTTTCAAGTGGTCTATAACAAAAAAGCGTTCTTGAATGTGAGAGTTAGGAAACATTAAAATTCAATATTGAATGTTTATACAGTATTATAATACCATTAAATAACCTCAAAAGTTTTAATTAGTTTATACCTCATAGTGTTTTTTTAAATATATAATCATTTAAAGGAGATACTATATTAGATATGTAATATATATAATTGAGTGTTCCATTGGGGAGTAATTGCATCGCTCTAGAGAGTTAATCCGGCAAATGTCACGGGGGTTGATGGCATAATTAGCCAAGAGAAGTGGGACGCTTGAAAGGGGAATGGAACCTACCTAGGTGAGAAACGAGATGGAAATGATATGCAATGGAGGAAGTGAGTCTTGAAAACTTCACCTCCAATCTGGAGAGGAAATTAATTAAAGGTAGAAGATAGGGGCAGGGGTTGAGTTTCTTACTTCTACCCTTCTACCTCTCTCTCTCTCTTCACTTAATGAAAAAAAAAATTAAATATTTCCTTAATTAATTTCATGTTTAAATATTCCAATTTATATTAAAAATACTAATTACATTTTTTTTTCTTAAGTAAGCAGTTTTATTTAGTTAAGAAATAAATGAGCATTTTATAAAATTAAATTAGTAAAATAAAAATATATTAGCACTCCTTTTATAAAAAGAGTTATATTTATTTAATTTGGATGAAAAAAAGGTATTAAAAAAAAACTAAAAAAAAAAAAAAATGCTTTAATTTAATTGAACTAAAAAGAGAGAAATATCCTAATTTTATTTTTGTTGTTAACATTTTTGAAAATTTATGATTTAAAATGAAAGCGTGGGTGCTCCGAGGGTCGAAGAATAGACAATTCCTTAAGCTATCCATGGGTGCCCCACGCTTTTATTTCAAGACAAATATTCAAAAATTTTAACAAATTTTTTTTTCTTTTTAGTTCAATTTAAATAAAATAATTTTTTTTTACTCTATTTTTAATTTTTAATTTTTAAATCTTTTTTAAGGCCCACGGGCTTGGATACCAAATGGCTGGACCCCAGGAAATACAAGTTTCGGTTTCGGCCGAAACTAAGATTGAAGCCGAAATTCGGTTTCGGTTGAAAATATTTCGGACGGACCCTAGTCTATACATAAAATTGTTTTCTTTCTCAGCTTAGTCTCCATTAATATAATAAGATTCGGATTCCAGGCTGTCGGATGCAGTGGCGTACCGGGGAGGGGGCGAGGGGGGCGGTCCGCCCCAGGCCCCGAGCCGGCATAGGCCCCCATATATTTATAAAAAAAAAAAATTAATGAAAATTTCTCTTTGGGAGGCCCCAGGGCCCTCGGGGCTCAAGTAAAAACGGAAAAATTAAGATAAAAAACAAAAAAAAAAAAATTTAATGAAAATTTCTCTGAGAAGCCCCGGGGCCCTCAGGGCTCAAGTAAAAACAAAATTTAAAGAAAATTTCTCTTTGAGAGGCCCCGAGGCCCTCAGGGCTTAAGTAAAAACAAAATTTAATGAAAATTTCTCTTTGAGAGGCCCCGGGGCCCTCAGGACTCAAGTAAAAACGGAATATTTAGATAAAAAAAAAAACAAAATTTAAAGAAAATTTCTCTTTGAGAGGCCCCGGGGCCCTTGAGGTTCAGGGATATACGGTATTTTAAAAATATTTTTGTGTATGGAGGAGAAGGATATTTAAAGATGAGTACCCCCTCCCAGAAAAAAATTCAATATAAGGCCCCCTCTTCTAGTGCCACCCCAGGCCCCCAACTGCCTCGGTACGCCTCTGGTCGGATGAATATTTATTTAAATCATTTAGTTAGCAAATGGTTTAAATAAATGTGCCTGAACCCTAAAAAATGTGTATCATTCAAAATAGGGCCTAAGATGTCGAAAAGACTAAAAAAAAAAAAAAAAAGAAAAAAAAAACAGTATAATAAGATAACAAAAATCAAAATGTAGTCCTAGAATTCGAAAAACATCTATGTCCAGAAACGCTTCTTTCAGCATATATTTAAAGAACGTTCAAGTTTTGTAACTTATTTAACTATATTATTTTTTTTTTTTTAATATTCATACTGAATAAAAAAACGCTTTTTTTATTAGTTAGGCTATATTGAAAAATTTAATTTTACGAAAAAAAAACAAGGGCTTACTTTTTTTCTTTTTTTTTTTTGTTTGAATCATTCATAAATTGGCTTTATTGATTAAAATGTTTGAAAAATAATATTGAAATGAAAAATTGAATTCTATTGATATACTTTCTCTGTTATCTTTTCACAAATAAACAAATATTATAGTGTTTAAAAACTTTTTTTTTTTTTTCCTTTTGAAAGCCACTAGATACTAGAGATCTCTCAATTATAGAAATAAAAAATTTATTTAAAAAAAATTAAATATGCTGTGGCAATTCGTTAGAATTATGGAGAAAAGAAACCAGCGGTTGCTTTCCATATTAAAATAAATTATTTGTCAAATATTTTGGACGCCGCGGCACTGCCGTGACGTCATTGCCGCTCTAGCGGCAGCGACACTGCCGTTTGTTCGGTCGCTGCCGCGGAGCTTTTTCATAACAAAAAAAAATGGCGGCGTTCAGGATTAAAATTTTTTAGGTTAGGACAATAGGTCGCGTTTGTTTACTGACGTCGACGTCGGAAGTCACAAGCGCGACACAACCGCCGCGACACTGTCGCGGCAGCAATGACGCTATTGACGCTGCCGCTCTGTCGCGTTGCTCGGAATTCCACCTTAACGCAATCCATCCTCAGTGCATCAAATTATGCCCTCCACATATGTAGGCTATATCCGAAATATTTGACAAATAAAAGAAAGCAACCGCTCGTTTATTTTCTCCATAACTCCGAAAATTTATTTATTTAAGAATGTCAATATTGATAGCCTCAAAAAAGCCGAGGAGTGAGTGGGCAGTAAAGTGAATTTTGCCACTTTTTTTTTGAGCGAAATGTAATACTCGTCAAAAGTGGCCCACCCAGATGGACATTATAGATATAATTTTTTTCATATGCTGATTCAGACGAGATTTATATCAATTTAATTGATATAATTTTTTTTTTTTTAATTGGACAATATCTTCTGTGAGAATTTTAACCTCAAAGTTTTGAAATTTCGACCGAAAATCCCAAATTTATCACTAAGTTTCATCAAAGATTTCACTTGAAACCCACACCGCAATCCTTAAATTTATGTTTCAAAACTTTGATGTTAAAATTGATAGCCTCAAAAACCCCGAGGAGTGAGTGGGCAGTAAAGTGAATTTTTGCCACTTTTTTTTTTGAGCGAAATGTAATACTCGCCAAAAGTAGCCCACCCAGATGGACATTACAGATATAATTTTTTTTTTTAAATTGGATAATATCTTCTGTGAGAATTTTAACTCAAAGTTTTGAAATTTCGACCGAAAATCCCAAATTTATCACTAAGTTTCAACAAAGGTTTCACTTGAAACCCACACCGCAATCCTTAAATTTAAGTTTCAAAACTTTGATGTTAAATAATGGGGTTGGAGAATAAAAACCAGCAGATTAAACGCTCCACCTGACGTCCTTTATTTGGCAAATATTTCGACGCATATAACATGCATCATCCTCAGTGCCGCGCTTTAAAACAATTTAATTAACAAAAAGATAAATAGAGATGAGCAATACACAGTATTACAATTTTTTAAATAATATTACAAAAAATTACTCACAGGATGTAATAGGTGGGCTTGGTCCAAAAATTATTTAAAAGCCTTAGGGGCGTCATACATGTTCTTTGTGAGGTGCCTTCTTTAAGCTGAACGTCGGCCCACGGGGCGTGGTGTAGAGGTTAGCGTGCTAACCTCATATACCAAACGTCGCGGGTTCGGACCCCAGGCAGTCCGATGATTTTATTTAAGCCATCTGGATACCAGATGGCTTAAATAAAAATGCCTGGACCCTAATATATATAAATTCATAAATAACGGTTATCGTAAATGTCTTATATGGCCTGAGCTGCCGAAAAGACAGTGTGAATGTGTGTGTGAGTGTGAGTGTGAATGAGAAAAAAAGTGTGAATGTTTTAAAAAAAAAAAAAAAAAAGCTGAACGTCAGGTGGAGCGTTTAATCTGCTGGTTTTTATTCTCCAACCCCATTATTCTACTCATCCCAGCCTACTAAATAATCTTTGATGTTAAAATTCTCCCAGAAGATATTGTCCAATTTAAAAAAAAATATGTATATCTGTAATGTCCATCTGGGTGGGTCACTTTTGCCGGGGATTACATTTCGCTCCGAAAAAATGTGGCAAAACGACCCACCCTAGTAATACATAAATCGCTTAATTGTACTGAATTTGCCCCGTTTTCGGCCCCAGATCTCCCAGGGATTTCTGGCCCTTCCAGGGCATTACCCTATAACTGCCATGTTGAGGCTAGAATGTCAGTTTTCATCGCAAGTGAGATCTCGTTACCCAAAAATATGGTTAACCTAATTAAAACTTATTGACAATTTTGGGATTTTCGGTCGAAATTTCAAAACTTTGAGGTAAAAATTCTCACAGAAGATATTGTCTTTATATCTGTAATGTCCATCTGGGTGGACCACTTTTGACGGCTATTACATTTCGTTCCGAAAAAAGTGGCAAAATGACCCACCCATCCTAGTGGGCAGTCCAAAGAATATTTAAATCAGTTGGTCTAAAACTAATTGTGCCTGGATCTCTTTATTGTTAATAATATATAGGCCTAGTCAAGTTATTATTTAAAGTCTATATGGCCTTATGTCCTCAGATGCTGAGACTAAAAAAAACCTTCTATGGTTCTGATGCACTATCGGCACCCAAATCCAGACTGGCCTAGCAAGTAGAAAGAACAACAGCACCAAGATCGTTGTCAACAAACTATCAAGATGAGTGCAACATATGGATGGTTGGCCCAGATGAAGATGGCTGGTGAACGAACGCCTTAATGAATTTAGTAGCCAAAAAAGACTAAAAAACCTAATTAAATAATTTTCGAGATCTACCAGGTATATATTTGAATAAGACATGATTATTCAATGAATACTTCGATTCAGACTTGACTAGTCATCCATAGGGATGAAACGATACCACTGAGGTATCGATACTTTTACTCGATACAGGTATGGGTCGCAGAGTATCGAGTACCTACTCGGTATCGATTGAAAAGTATCGATACTTGCTCGTATCGGTCAATTTTTCGTACAATTAAAGATAAGCAAAAACAGCGACAATCACTACCTTCATCATTGGAGATCTCCGAGTAGCAAAAAAAGTATATGATAATATGTACAAACCATTCCACTTATTTCTATTGTAAATAAGAACATATCCTATACGTAAATGTTCTTCCGACCTAACAAATCATCGCGTAAGTGGACCGAGTATCGATACGAGTATTTTTGACCGATACTTACTTGGTACTCGATTCCAAAAGTACTTGGTATCGAAAGAAAAGTATCGAGTAATACACTCTAATCGAGTATCGAATAATACACTACTACAAGTAGTACTTGTATTTACTCGTATCGTTTCATCTCTAGTCATCGATATATCTGGACATAAAAAAATATGGCCTAATCTAAATGAGTGCTATTCCGTTAGTCTCACCAGATTTTTTTTTTTTATAAATCAATTCTTTCTTTTCATTCATCGTTTTCTTAATTCCTTTAAAAGTTAGCAACTCTCTTATTCTTTTTTTTTTACTTTGGACATCCATAAAAGTTTTCGTCTAACATTTAAATAAAAATTGTTGATCCATAACACACTCTTTGAGGGAAAAAAACTTTTAAGTAAGAAAATTTCAAAATAAATAGACTCAAGTTTACTGTATATGGATATATTAGTGAATCAGTTCTTAAATCGAAAACTTTTCTTCTTTATTATAAAAGTTGATAGAAAAAATCAATGTGAAATATAAATGGCTATATATACGTTTATATACATTTTAAAATAAAATATTATTTAAATTTGACATAATGATACGCGGGTACAAGTGGGCTGAGGAAGTCTACCCGATCCAGAAATTAAAAAAAAAAAAAACCGAGACCCTTCCTACTATGATCCGTGAAATATATTTATGTATTTAAAAAAATATTATTGAAACTTTTGGTTTGAGAGGGTTCTTTGAAAAAAATATATAGGCTAATATTTTTGGGGGGTATCAGACAGAATCACCTGCGCCATTTGTAGCTATATAACTACCATTATTTTTTTTTTTTTCATATTTGTATTTTTTCTGTAATTGGTTATTTGCCAATTACAAAGTTGTTGTTATTTCTTCTAATTGCTCTCTATCTAAATTAACTCTCTCTTTCTCTCACTCCGGGACAAAACTTTCGGGAACTCGGTTTGTCTCACGAAACCAGTTGCCAACTTCTTACTTCCTGTTAAATTTCTTACTCACAACATCTTGACAACATGTGACAAAATAATTAACAAAACACCCGTGACCAGATTTAACAAATCATTTAATACAATGTTTTTTTTTTCTTTTTTAGGTAAATCTCATCTACAATTCGTCTGTTATGATTGGTAGAGTGAATGCCTTTCAGATGGTATGTATGAATAATTTTTTTTATTTTTTTAATTGAGTATAGCTAGAAAATGTCGGTTTTAGTCATCTTTCTCTTTGACGTCTATATATTGTTTATATCTAAATTTCAATTATAGTATAGCGTCTATTGTAGAAGATGAGGAGCTAAAATTTAATATTATTTGTCTTTTTTTATTGTCATTATTAGGTGCTTTCACACGGGACTTAAAACGGGTTTAAATTATTTTTAAAATTTCCCGACTCCCTGAGGTCAGAATTTACTCCCTTTGACTTTAGATTATAAATATTGACATAATTAAAAAACAGATTCCTCTTTCAATACAAGAGCAGCCCAGGAATAAATCTTTTTAGATAGAAAGGGAGAGGGGGGGGGGGGTGTAAGATTCCTATCAATAAATAAAAGTATATTATCATTGCTGAAGCTTAAATTGGAAAATTTCTCGTAAAAAAATCAAAAGCCTATTACTAAATTTTTAAAGCATTTTAAAAAATTTCAATATATACGTAATTTTTAATATTGTAAAAGAAATCTTTAAGCATATTTTTTTTAGTTTTTTGATTGTTAGTGTTTTCTCTTTTTTTTACAAGTTTTTTACAATTTCCTAACAATCAAAAGTGACATCAAGAAAAAAAAAATACAATTTTTAAACAATTTAGCGCAAAAAGCGATCTTCAATGATTGCGTTTTAATAAAATGATAGGATTTCTCACGTTTCACAATATAAATATTCAGTTACCGCGATTTTTTTTTTTTTTTTTTTTTTACGTGAGTTGAATAAATTTTTCTTATTGATTTATTTTAATATAAATTTGATTTTTTTTTTGTCTTATTCAATACATTTATGATGTTTTCAAAAAAAAAAAAAAAAAAAAAAATCTGTTATTAAACGCGACTTTGTTTTTGGACAAAAAAATGTATAGTATATCTATGTAAAATTTATAAAAATACGTATGTTTCTACAATATTTTATTCGATTAATTAATGGCCATATGCCAGGATTTTCAGCCTTTGGGGGGCATCAGTGTGCTATCTATTGCACTAGGCCACCGGACTCTTGACCAACACCAACAAATACATTCTCTAGGCCTATATATGTAAAAAAAAAAAATCTAGCGTTAGTAGAAAATAATTTTTTATTTAGACTAATTAGCATTTATTAATTATATAATTTAAGACTGAACTCCGTTAACACATGAGTACGTCTTTATTTGTTTAACATCATTTTTCAAATCGTCGCGTTCCCTCATATATAAATATAAATGTAAATTGTCACAACATACCTACTATATTTATTTGCACTTTAATTAGATCAAACAAAATGTTTCCTGGCAAATTCGTGGAATAATTTTCAACATTGAGAGAGAGAGAGAGAGAGAGGATTGAGGAAGGAAGCCCTTCGGTAGGAGAGTACATAACCTCAACCTGAGAGAGAAGCTCTCTCTTTCTCTCTAACAAGTGATAGATTAATCGAGTTAACCAACTTCATCAAGTTTTAATTAAAAGCACTATATATGGCAACAGTAGCTCTATCTCTTCTATTTGTAACTAAGTTTTAATTTATATTAGAAGCATATGACCCAAAGCAGACATTTGACATAAACATGAGATAAAACAAACATCGAGAAGTATGTCAACAAGAAGGAGAAACGGTTTTGGTGGAATTAGCAAAAAGAATTTAATTTATTAAGAGTTTAATAATAATTTCTTCAATACGAACTGTTATTGAAAAAATATATGGTGTGACTGAACTCACATCATTTCAATCAATTTATATTACACAAGCGGAAAAGCCCGAAGAAGTCGAGCAATTGCAAAATTTAAAAAATTTAGACTTTCTTTAATTCTGGCCAATCCTCGCCCTGATAGGCACATATACACTGGGTCAGGAAGTCAGCCGCTAGCGCTTTTACTTTCTCTTACCTATGTATATATGTAATATATATATATAGAGAGAAAGTATTGGATTCATGTCAAAAATTCGATGTCGAGATTTTGATGGATCTTCACGTTTTGAGGTCCCCTGAATCAAAAAAAAAGTGGTTTTCGCGACATGGTCTGTCTGTGTGTGTGTGGGTGGGTGTGTGTGTGTGTGTGTGTGTGTTCAATTTTAAGCATGAAGGAATTGAACTACGAGGCTGAAATTTTATATTTAAGTTAAACACCCCCCGGGACCGGAAAAATAAGCTTTTAATCAAAATCGGCCAAAGAGTACTAGTACTTTACTGATGTACTTTTTCAGTTTTTTTCGATTTTCTCAAAATTCGCTCTAACGATTTTGATTAAAATTCAAAAATCAATTATTTTTTAGATGCTCTTTCAAATGTATATTCTCGTTTTGCCCTCAAAATTGTTTGAAGACCACTTTACTCTTGTGCTTCATAGGAAAGATAGGAGAAATGGTTGCCATGGTAACAAAATATAAATATTTTCCCATACTTATGAATTTTACATCTGACAAGGGAGTGCATAACCTTCATAACACCGATTTGTACGAAAATTTTTTTATGTGTAGTACTTAATGAAAAAGTAATTCTGTTAAAGCGAGAAGGCGCACTACTCAACCGTTCGTCTTAAAAAAAATGTTAAAGATTTTGCCAGCATGCCTTATGCCGTTGCTAGCAATAACATTAACAAAAGCCGCGGTGGCTAAATCGGTAAGGTTCATTCTTTGTAAACAAGAAATCTCGAGTTCGAATCATGCCTAGTGCAACTATTTTTTTTTTTTTTTGTAATTTTTTTTTTTTGTTGGATTTTTATTTTTTAAGAATTTTTTATTATTAATAAATAAATAAAAAGTTTCTTTTAATTAATGGCTTTTAATTTTTAACTTGTTTTCCAATATATTTAAAAAAAATGATTATATGAGAAATATATTACTATTAATTGAACATATAAATAAATTTAAAATTAACATATTAACATTGTAAGAGTATTATGCTATACATATTTCTTTGATTTATTTTCGCTCTTATATTTTTTTGACCTTTATGTATTTTTTATTACAATTAATGTTAATATGTTAATTTTAAATTTATTTATATGTTCAATTAATAGTAATATATTTCTCATATAATGATTTTTTTAAATATATTGGAAAACAAGTTAAAAATTAAAAGCCATTAATTAAAGAAACTTTTTTATTTATTTAATAATAATAAAAAATTCTTAAAAATAAAAATCCAAAAAAAAAAAATTACAAAAAAAAAAAAATAGTTGCACTAGGCATGATTCGAACTCGAGATTTCTTGTTTACAAAGAATGAACTTTACCGACTTACCACGGCTTTGTTAATGTTATTGCACTAGCATGCTGGCAAAATCTTTAACATTTTTAAGACGAACGGTTGAGTAGTGCGCCTTCTGCTACCGAATTACTTTTTCATTAAGTACTACACATAAAAAAAATTTTGGTTCAAATCGGTGTTATGAAGGTTATGCACTCCCCTAGTAATTCAAATATTCCCTACTGACGGGAACTAAATACATGTCGACACAAAAAATCTGGTGTGACAAGCACAGTACACAACTTTCGATTACCGAAGGTAAGAGAAAGTTGTGTGCTATGCGCCAGTCCACCAGATTTTTTATATTAAAGTATGATGGTATGATGATATGATAATTAGGTTATAGAAAATAAAAAGTTCAATCACTTTTGTGTATGATTATAATTTTTCCATTTGAAAATTTTTAGGCCTTCTTACATCTAAGCCATTCCTATTTATGAAGTGGAAGTTTAGCCCACGGGGCTTGGAGTAGTCGGTAGCGTGCCTACCTTCTATACCGAACGTCGCGGGTTCGGACCCCAGGTAGTCCGATAATTTTATTTAAGGCATTTGGATACCAAATGGCTTAAATAAAAATGCCTGGACCCCAAATAATAATATATATTCATAACGGTTATCGTCAAAAGTCTTAAATGGCCTATGTTGCCGAAAAGACTGTGTGAATGTGTGTGTGAGTGTGAGTGTGAATGAGAAAAAAAGTGTGAATGTTTAAAAAAAAAAAAAAGTGGAAGTTTACTTCTTTGTAGATATTTTATTTATTGAGAATAAAAAAATATCTTTTATTTTTTTTATAAAATTTTGCAAGAACAAAATATGTAAAAATAATCCTTTAACTGCTCTACAAAGAAATAAACTTTCACTTCATATTTTGGTAAATTGTCTCTTACAACTTGCTAATTTTTCTTCTATTCCTATTTATCACGAGCTTATAACCCCCCCCCCCCATCGAGAAGTTAGAGATGTTGACAAATATCAAAAATTTGATTTTTTTTTGTTTGTAAATGGTCGTAAGGAAAATCACAAACCGGTATTAATTATAAGGACCGTCGGCCAAAAAATAAATACTTCGGCGTATTATCCGTTTATTTCTAAATATTTCGATCCCAGTGATATGGAATCATCTTCAGTACAATCGACAGATGTTTTGCAAATCGTTACTTTCTCCCATCCAATATGACAAAATAGCTGAACATTCCATGAATGCAATTTTTATAATGAATCGAAATATTTAGTAAACGGATAATACGCAGGAGTATTTATTTTTTGGCCGACAGTCCTTATAATTATTATTTAATTTGTTTTTTTTTTTTTATTTTAGATTTCTCGTTTACGGCTGCAGAGGCCATTAGGAATTGATTGTACAATATACGGACGACGTTCAACACGCTTGTTTTTCGGGGCCATTCAACCAAAATTCAGCAGTGCAAAAATTTCATTTAATCATAAAATTATATTTTTATTTGTGGCCCTGCCCAATTTCAAAACCGGGATCTCCAGCCTATTGAGGTTAACTGTTCCCTTAGGCACCAAGTCAGCGAACTCATGACCACTAAGGATTGAAGATCCCAGAGAGTGGGGGTCATATAAACCAGCAAAAAAAATTAATAAACTCACAAAATATGTTAAATAACCCTTTAACTCGTTATGTCCGAATTGAAGAACTTAGTGATCAAAATAAATAGATCTCGAAAACATTAATCTACGTTTTCTATTGAAACATTGGAAATCCCTTAATCCAGGGGAGTACCAGGATTTTCCCTTGTAGTGTGAGGGGGAGGGGGAGGGTTATGATTCTTCGGGGGCTTTTACATTTAAAACTAATGCAAAAAATGAAAAAGACCATAGATTCATGGACTAGAAGCTATCTATTCTCTATTAAAAAGTGGGGGAGGGGAAGGTTAACCTCCTGCCTTATTATTATGGCATTTCGAAGTAGTTTTGATATCATAATTTAAAAATTTATCATTTTCACTTGACACTCATTTTCTTTCCAGATTCCACGAACAATATGATTCCATAAAAACGAGAATATTTAATATTTGTTTGTTCTACATTCAATACTTAGTATTTTTTTAAGGCTATAGAAAGTTAGTTTAATATAAAAATGTAAATTGCAAATGGCAAATATGAATGCATAATGGACATAGATGGATGAATGGTTGTAAGGTTGGGGGAATAAGGCAACATATGTCGTCGTTTGAATGGAAGGAAAATCAACCAAGGCCACAGGAAACAAGAGAGAATTTATGTATGTGCCTATAGACCCAGGGAGATAGGTAGGGAAAGTGGGGGGGGGGGATGGAATTAGATCGAAACCAGAAGGGGATGAATTGGAATTCAGTTCGAATAGAAATGATGACCGGACCCTTTGGACACTGACAGAATTTGAATCGACGATGGTGGTAGTAATGGTGATAGTAGTGGTGAGGGTTATATTGCTGCATTCATTATTCCTAAGCAATTATCCTTGGCCGACCCTGGCGCTTAAGTACTTTTCAACGAGTTGATTTTAGTACTCTACAACTGACAAGGAATAAAACTTAGAACAAGTTAATTAAAATTTTATAAGATAAAATCACCCTCCCTTACACCCTCCCCCTTCTTTCTCTCTCTCACTTTCTCTAAATTATACTTTTATGTTTTAAAAATTTAATCCTGTTGAAATTTGCATATTTTTTTAATTTTAATTTTTTTTTCAAGTTTGAGATTTGATTAACCTTGGCTAAATTTAAAATATAAAATTGTCGTTTAAAAATTGTATTTTCGAGCGAGAGAGAGAAAGAGAGAGAAGACGAAAAAAACTGCATTTAAATGTTCCTATTATATTACATATTCAATTGTAAAAAAAAAAATCCACATATTAATGAAAAAAATAGACTATCAAAATTATAATGAATGAAGAAAAAATTAATTTATTCAAAATAAATAGAGACGAAAAATATGGAAGGGTCTAAATGACTCCTATGCCGAAAAATACCTTAAATAAAAATGATTATCAAAGCTAGTTAATATTTTTCATTGGTATTATTATTTTTAATTTATCAATAGTTCAATTTTGTTTTTAAATTAATTTGAAACATTATAGTCCTAAATCTAGAATATTCGAATTTTTTATAGGACCCTTTGAGCCAATAGGGGAATCGGATTTTTTTTTATCAAACCAAAAAAAAGGTAAAAATAAAAAATTAGCTGATGTAGAAATTTACAAAATATAGAGTTTAATTCGTTTGTGGGCACTATCAATATTCAGAGAGCATAATGAACAAACACAACAATTAATTTTAATGAAAAAGATAAATTTAATTTCGTGCTCAATTTAGAGGACGATATAAAAAAAATATTAGAGGATGTTTAATTTTTTTTTTTTTTTTTAGATAATACTATTTTATTTCTTAAGCCTCGTGAAATCCGCATTTAATATATCTCAAGATTGGATTTTTATATGGGATTCAATAAATACGTTGACCAAATAAATTATTAGTAAAAAAATTTTTATTAAAATATATTTATAGTAAATTGATTAAAAAATAAGTTTGTTAATTTTTAATTAGAATTAGTAAGCCTACTAACAGAATTTTTTCACAAAATGGACTTAATGATATTTCAAAATAATCGGCTCACATTCATTTGTAAATTCATCACTCAAAAGCTGAGTCTTTTTAGTAACGATTTATTGGCCAGAAAAATTAACTACAAATTTTTAAAACTCACAAAATTTCCCTTAGGATTTAACTTAAATAATATAGTGGGTTAAATTGCAATTAAACGACGCAAATTGCTACAAAGAGAATAACGCCGATCGAGCCTTGATCATGAATATCTAACTAGAATAGAGCATTTCCCAATATTTTGATGAAACACATACCATTAGGGAACACGCTACTGTCATTTATTGTTTTTCTATAGATTTTATTTTTTTACCCTCAAAGTCATTGCTTCATGATCTAATGGTGAGTGGTTAGCTTTAGGCCAATTCAATTTGTTTTTGAGAGGGGGCAAACTTTATTTGAAATACCCAAAAAAAAAATATTTAAAAAGAGTAAAGCAAACTTTTTTCATAAAATTTATTAAATTTTTGACAAAAAACTTTGGAGCTCTTTGTATATTTTATTTAATTTTTAATTGAAGTATTTTAAGTTTTAATTGGAGTCCAGACGAATTTTGTCATAAATATTTAATATAGCAAGTTTGCGAGATATGTTTGTGCTTAAGATTGGGCAAAATTGCACCCCTGGAGTCGAACCAGGACCTCCACGCTTTCACTGGGGGTGGACTACCCTTATCCTTGGGCGCCGGCCCCTAGGATAAGGGAAGTCCACCCGCCTGGTTCGTCTCCTGGGGGTGCAATTTCGCCCAATCTTAAGCACAACCTCGCAGACTATCTTAAACGATATATTGACTGGCTAATGAACAGTCTATTTGAGCATTGTTTGAAAAAATTCCATCCTTTTCAAACACGGCTCTAACTAGTTAATAAATATTTAATAATTTTCATTCCCCAGGGTCTTGGTGAAGTAGTTAGTCTGCTGATCATTTGTACCAAAGGTCGCGAGTTCGCAATCCACCCCTTGTGAGAAAAAATTATTTAAATTGGATTGGCCACCAATCAATTTAAATAAATAGGGATGTATTTAAATGGCCATAGATGCCGAAAAAGATCTTAAACAAAAAAAAAAAATTGTCATCCAAAAAATAGACTATTTCGTCAAAAGCTACCCTAAGAGGCCATGAATGTATTATCTAAACAGCCTAGGGGAGGGTATCCTATTTGCCTATTATTTATAGACAAGGTGGAGGGTTAATCAGTTAGGTAAGTCCTTGTTTACTAAAAAAAAAGAGACGAATAAAATAAAATACTTATATTTATAATTAATGGAAGAGGGGATAATGATTATTCGCCACAAAAGATAACAATTTGTTTTGCATCATAAAAGATTTGGAACATGGTCAAGCATTTTTAGATAATAGTATATAGTGGGGGTACCGCTACGATTTAAGGAACGAAATTATAATCCCTCACCCCTTTGAAAGATGCTCTACAAAATTTAAAAAAATCTGGTGTGACTGGCGCACAGCACACAACTTTCTCTTACCTTCGGTAATCGAAAGTTGTGTTCTGTGCTTGTCACACCAGATTTTTTGTGTCGACATGTATTTAGTTTCCGACAGTACGGTACATTCGATTTTCAAGATGTAAAATTTATAAGTATGGGAAAATATTTATATTTTGTTACCATGGCAACCATTTCTCCTATCTTTTCTATGGAGTGCAAGAGTAAAGTGGTCTTCAGAAGATTTCAATCACAAAATAAGAATATACATTTTAAAGAGAATCTAAAAAATAATTGATTTTTGAATTTTAAAAAAAATCGTTGGAGCAAATTTAGAGAAAATCGAAAAAAACTGAAAAAGTGCATCAGTAAAGTACTAGTGGATTCAGGGGACCTCAAAACGTGAAGATCCATCGGCATCGAATTTTTGACATGAATCCAATACTTTCTCTCTCTATATATATTAACATATATATAGAGGTAAGAGAAAGTAAAAAAAGTCATATCTTACAGTTTCTGAGATATTTTGGTACGGACAGTGTACAGATAATTGATAATTAGGCCTATATACGGTATATAAAAAATAGATTTATAAAATATTATTTCTCTATTAGATCAACAGTTTAATATACTTCTGATTTTTCAGAGAGAGCGGATAAGTGCCCCTCTTTCGCCCTCAAGTGCAAATTCTCATGTCTACATGTATAATATCATAATATAGATTAAAAAATAAATTCAACTGTTTAAAACTATCCTTTAGTAAAAGTTAATTACCTGCAAAAAGGATAAAACTTCTTAGTAAAGTTTTAAAGCAATTGTTACGAATGAATTAATTCCGCAAAATAAAACTTCTCTATTGGATTTTAAATACAATTCTTGAACTCTCTTATGAATGGGAAAAATAGACCTGAGGCTTCTCTCTTTAAAGACGGTAGATGATGTCACACTCTGCACTCTAAAACTTTAAGAGGACGATATTAATTTCAAAACCCTCACCCTCCCTCCCTTTTTGAACCCTTGAGGGGCTTTTTGAAGAGGGGTGGGTTCCCTCTGTCGTCATTGGTGCGTGTGCGCAAAACCCAACCTCGAAACCCCAACTGAGGAGGACTTGAAAGAGCAAATGTTTGCATTAGTTTCACTGAGAGAGTGAGAGGCTCAACCCTGTTGACATTTAGTAAAGAAATTCTTTAACATGATTTATTACAATCACAAGAGAAAATAAAAAAAAAAAAAAAAAATATCAATTCAAGATATTTTAATTAAATTTTGTTTAAAATATAATAATTCATTTTTACTTCAAATATCAGGTTTACTATGTTTTGCACGAATTCTCCTCTATCTGTAGTTTTGACTCATACTGTCACACCAGATCAATATAAAATTATTCCATTTAAGTATTAAAAAATTCTCGTTTTTATATTGACCGGCTAAATGAGAATTTTGTTGTTTTTTTACGTTTTTGGCATTTCAATTTTTAAGTGATGAATGGCTTTCTACACTCTAAATTATTATTGATGGTCTCTTTGGCGAATTCATATGATAGACATTTGGCATTTGCAATTTTTCTATTTCCTCTTTTTTTTTTATATACTCTCTCTCTCTCGATTTCTAATCTTAAAATATCGAGGAATGTAGATAAACTACTTTAAAGAAGAGCACTTTAGAAGAAAAAACTCACTCAGACGCTTCTCTGCAATGTCGGTGTCTAAATGGCCCCATGATGCCCAAAGACATTAAATAAAAAAATTACTATATTAGTAGTATAATGATACTACTACACCTTCATTTATGAATTTTAATGAAAGTCGTTAGAGTGGATTTTGAGAAAATCGAAAAAACTTATATTAGAAGGTACTAGTACTCTGGCTGATTTTGTTCTAAAGCTTCGAGTAAAGTACTGATGAGGTAACTAACTTGAATATCAAATTTCATCATAGAACTTTTCGTTCTTGAGATTTTTTGTTTGAGTGTGCCACAAAACATATATTTCCATCAGAATCTCGACATCGAATTTTTGGCATGTATCCAATACTTTCTCTCTATAAATATATTTAGATAAATTCTTCGCAAGAAGAACGAAATATCTGCTATTCGGTGACTTAAGACAATAATATTATCAACCTCACGTCTAAAAGTTATAAGAGCAGTTCGAATATTTAAAAAAGATTTAAAAAAACACTCTCCAAATCGAATGCCAATTACCAATCGCTGTAAAGTAAATGGGCGGTGTAGCCGATATACAATACAATATATTCTGTGTTCCAAGTTCAAAAAATAATCAAATCTAAAATGGAACAAGAAAATATGTCTTAACGTTATTCTGAAGACAGATATTTCCTAACAAATCCATATTCCAGTAAAACAGCTCCTAATATCACTATGATATCCTTTAATAACTCCATTAAATAGTTTCAGCTCTAATATTTAGAAAGACCTTCAATAATTCCAAAATCTTCTAGTGAGAAAACAAAATGTTAACACGTTCAGATAACCCAAAAAATCCTCCGAATCATAATATTTACAAAGCTTTAAATATTCCCAGTTTACAATTATCGAAAACTCTATATACCTACAAAGCCATAATATTTTAAAAGATAATAATCAATATTTTAAATAAAATTTTCTCCATCAGTAACTCTACAATCAAATCGGAATTAGCATCATCTCATAATCAAGTAAACAAATAGTCAACTATAATAGAAGACACGATAACAAAAACATCCTCAAAAAGTAATTTTTCTGACCAATCGATTTTAACTTCCTCCTTCTTCGATATATATAAAGTATGTTAAAAAGAAAAAAAAGATTCATGTAAAATAGATAGAAAAATAAATGGCCTGATGACTAAAGGCAAATAAATAAATTAAAAAAAAACTAATTTTTTTTAAAAAGCAACTAATATAGCATATTATAAAATGTTAATATAAATTAAACATTGCCAAATCTTGATGAATGTTAATATTTAGGTGCTAATTGTGGCTAAGGATCTAATGAAGCATGTGTATAGGCAGAGGCTGCAAAGAAATAATACCCTGAATGCTCTAGCAATTAGCCGAAAACGTTTCGGTCCATTTATGGTGTTCCATCTTCAATCCTTTAATCGGTGTATATTTTGCTCATAGTTGGTCCAATAGCATATACATTGTTTTATAAATAGTAAACTACTTTACATGTATATATAATGAAGTTTGGGCTTAATGGTAGTTCATGCTGTCAAAATATTTTAATTGATTAATTAATATTTGACTCGAGTTTATGCGACTGACTTGAATCACATGAACTATCATTAAATGCATTAAACCTTCATTATAAATGCACCGAAATGTTTCCGGCTAATTAGAAAAGCATTCAGAGTATTATTTTTTGGTTGCCTCTGCTTCTTACACCTCCATAAAATTATCAATATTTAGTTGATTTGATGATTTTTTTATATATATATATATATATATATATATATATATAATGATAACCCATGCTTGATATAAAATTTTTTAATTTCTTTAATCAATATTTTATTAAAAAAGAGGATAATTTTTCCATATTAACGGCATTCTTTCTATTTAGATAATAATAAAATAAAGTTTCAGCTATTCATTTCAAAGTCTTCAAATATAATTTTAATAGAAATTTGAAGCGAGTTTGGAATGTGATGGAAGAAATCGTTGGAATGAATGGCATTATAATTTATTCAAATAAAACATTTTAAAACCGAAATAATATCTATCTTCTTTCTTTATATATATAATTCTTCTGTACGTGTGTATGTGACTGAACTCCTCCTAAACGACTGAACCAATTATGATGAAATTTTTTGTGTATGTTTGTGAGAATCCCGGACAGGTTTTGTTTCACAAATAACAATAAATTAATGAGTAATTAATCGTTAAAATAAGAAAAAAATAAAAATTAGGAGAAATAGTTGCCATAGTAACAAAATATAAATATTTACCCATGTTTACGATTTTTTATTTATTTACATTTTGAATTCTAAAATATCGGCGTGTCTGTGTACCGGGAGAGTCCCGGAAAGGATATTATTCACAAAAGATCTTAAGTTCATGAATAATTAACCGTTAAAATAAACTCTATATATAAAAATGAAAAGGGTAAATGTATGTACCGGTATGTATATAAGCCGAAAGCGAGCAGGGGGTCCAGGGGGCGCAGCCCCGGCTAGACGGAAAGCCCCGCCGAAGGCGGGGCTTTGCGTCTAGTTTATTATAACAACTCAAAATCAATTCTATAAAATGTATATAGCCCTCGGGGTTTGGTGTAGAGGTTAGCGTGCTAACCTCGTATACCAAACGTCGCGGGTTCGGACCTCGGGCAGTCCGATGATTTTATTCTGGACCCCTAATATGTGTATATTATCAATAACGGATATCGTTTAAAGTCTTAAATGGCCTGAGTTGACGAAAAGACTGTGTGAATGTGTGTGTGAGTGTGAGTGTAAATGAGAAAAAAGTGTGAATGTTTTTTAATTAAAAAAAAAAAAAAAAATGTATAGGCCTATATATAATATAGGGGAGACCGGGGCAGGTTGGCCCACGGGGCAGGTCGGCCCAGTCGCGATATTTCGCAGAATAATTGGACGATTGTGTTACGGATCAGAATGAAGGTTAATAGCACTGCCACACACCTTCCGCCAAAACAACTATAGCGATCGGAGTAAATTCGCATGAGCTAGGATCATTTATTCGTTTTTTGCACCTTGGAGTAAATTTTCATTAGTTGAATAAAATTGTTTTATCTACTTTTTGGTTACTTCGAGGATAAAAAGTGAGCACTATGTTTAAAGGTTAGAGTATAAGGATTATTTCTCCATGGCATATTAATTAAAAAACATCAACGGGATTTGTGCGGGATAAAAATTGTTTCAAATATGACGATGGGGCAGGTTGGCCCAAAAATGACGGGGCAGGTTGGCCCACTCGATTTTTTGCCATTGTATGTATGAAATCGTTAAACCCTGTTTTATCTTTTCACTTTTAGTGGCAATGAATGATGTAAAAGTAACAAAATAAAAATTATTATAAATATCGATGTTATACTGGCCGTCATTGAGAGTTTATTGGAGGAAATTTTGCATCATAAATGAACACGTTATCAGATATATGAATATGTTCTTATTGTTTTCTAAAACGTTCTAGTTCTTTGAATATGTGTGGTTCGGGAAGATATGAAGTGTTTCCGCTTTTTTTTTTTAAACACACACTTTTTTCCCATTCACACTTACATTCACACACTTTTCGGTAACTCAGGCCATATAAGATTTTTACGATAACCGTTGTATTAATAATTAAATATTTTGGGGGTCCAGGCATTCTTATTTAAGCCATTTGGTATCCAAATGGCTTAAATAAAATCATCAGACTGCCTGGGGCCCGAACCCGCGACTTTTGGTATACGAGGTTAGCACGATAACCTTTACACGAAGCCCCGAGGGCTAAGAGATTTTTCAAAAGAGCACAAATTGAGCGTTGAGAGAAATGTTGAGACCCTTGTTGGGATACTCTTTTTGCCAACTTGCCAAGCCCAAGTAAGGTGTCTGCAATGCTCTTCGTAGCATTCTGACTCTCATCTCCAACCTCTGGACCACGGTTATAACAGTGATTCGTAAATACAAAAGAAAAACTGAAAAAGGAAAAGTTCTTGAAGTCACGATATACTTTTTTGATTTAGTACTCATTTATTACTGAAACTGTTGCAATAACCAATTATAATTGAAAATAAACTGCGTGTGTTAAAATTAAGTTGTTTTAATTTATTTTCTTGCATTTTAATTCATATAAAAATAACAAATGCCTTCTGGGCCAACCTGCCCCGAGGTCCGGGCCAACCTGCCCCGACCACGGGGCAGGTTGGCCCACTCGAAATATTTTAGAAATAATTATTTTTTTTAATTTTAACATCAATTTAGGAGACTTTTACGATGACCATTTGGTAGCTTAAGGTTGCACCAACATTTTAAAATGAAAACATAAACGAAAATGATTAAATAAAAAATTTTGTAAAAGAAATAAAAATTAGTGAGCCAACCTGCCCCGGTCTCCCCTATTCACTGATCGTAGGTGCGCGTCTCGGAAAACCGTTAATACACGATTGACTCGAGGCGGCACCAGATGGCGTTAGTGTTCCCCCATTGGATAACACGCAACTTGTTCCATTTCATTCTACACTTTCCAGCTAATTAATTAAAGGCAAAAAATTAATTATTTTTTAACACAATGATTACTAATTTAATTATCTACAACTTATAGAGCTCCTTTTTTTTAAATTACTTTTATTTAATGCCATTAATCTAAAAAATTTTTTTTTTTTTTTTCGAAAATCAAAAAAAGGGCTTCTATAAGTTGTAGATATTTTAAATAGCTTTAATTTAAAAAAAATTTGAGGTCGATAGCTTCAAAATTGTGGCCGCTGGAAAGTCCCAAAATTAGCACCCCGAGACGCGCCCCTTAAAGTTATAATAATGTTTTTACATAGGATCGAAATATTATAAGTGCCGGGACATAACGGGATTTAACCACCTCTGAACTATGCCATTATATATTGTATTCACCCCTCTGATCTATAGGCATGGGAGAGTTTTGCAATTTTTTTTTATGAAAGCATTTGTTGGATATAATAATCTTTGAATACATTTATTAATCCCGAATATACAACAAGATTTAATGTGAATAAATTTGAATTAGAATTAATTTAAATTACTCATTAAGGAAATACAGTTTAACTTATAAAATTGTATAATTTGATGACTAATCATGAAATGATGATGTAGATGAGGAATAGAATTCAATTTTCAACTTTGCCGACCCAGTCAGAATGAATCACAATTAAAAACGTATCCAAAGAGTTCCTACAATTTATAGCATTATTGTGCATTTCTATGGATACTCACTACGAATTTTTAATTCGTTCAAAAAAGACGGATTGCAGAGGAAAAACCTCAATAATTGTTCATATTGAGCAAGTGAAGTATAAATTTTGTAAACCATCATTATGTACATTGTAATTTGTTTGTCGATACTTCATATTATCATTAAAATACGTTGCCCATACATCCCAAACGAATGGGATGATGAAAATACACAATCACTCGTAAGATTTTAACTCCTAAAAGAGGAAATTGGAATAACTTGATTAGAAATTATTTAATTTTTTCAATTTCTTTTTTTTTTTTAGATTCTAATCGAACTTTAAAACTTCATCCCATTATTTTCATTCATTTCCTTCCATCTTCGTCTCTTCATCATTTCTGGCTCACAATATATCATCCATTTCAGTTAAATATCAGTAATATATCAGTTAAATATCAGTCAAGAAAAAAAATAAAAATAAAAAAAAATTATAAAAAATAAAAAGAAAAAAAAACTTTTTTATAAGGGCGGGGTGGGAGGGGTGGGGGGTTGGGTGGGGGGGTTGGGGTGGGTTGGGAAAAAGGGGACCCCCTTTGGGTTGGGTGGGGTGGGTGGGAAGGGGTGGGGTGGGTGGGAAGGGGTGGGAGGGGTTGGGGAAAAAAGGGGGCCCCCTTTTGAATCGAAATTAACATTCATATCCCCATAGGGGCTCTATGGAGGAAACCCTCGGGGATGGGAATGACAAGACATCCATATTATAATACTCATATCGTTATCGTGGAGACAAGTCTCCAGAAATAAGCCTTTTTCTACAATAGAAGCTCGAAATAAAGAAAAAAATAATTTTTGGGGCTGGAAGAGGATAAGATCTTTATAAAAACAAGACATCGAGATTTTCAATGAAGAATGAACATTTTTCTATTCTAATCTATGAAGATCTTGCGTGGAAAAACAATATTTTCAACGAAACGCAACAAATCACTAAACTTTTTAGAGTTGGGAAATAATAAGACATTGCTGATTCATAATATCATAGACACGGACATTCAGTTGGCAAATTGGCAAACCTCATCTTCTTGAAGCTCTTTATTTCAATCCCCCATTCTTCAAGAAGTAAAAATCTAGAAGAAATGAACATGTCACGAAGAAAGAAACAAATGAAAAGACAGAAAGATTGTATTATAAAATTGAATAAATAAAACAATTATTTTCTTTTCTTGAAAAGCTTGATTGACTTTATTATTATTAGAGCAAATAAAGATTTCCTATGGGAAGTCAAACAAATTGGTCTACTCAATAAGCTAAATTTTCAAATTTAAATAATTTTTAAACAAAATACAAATATTATATAGCATTTTACTCGGGTGGAAGTTTAGTTTCTGAATATATATATATATATATATAAAGGATAAATAAAGGATTCTAATTTATATAAGAAAAAAATATTGGTCTCTTCTCTCTCTTCAACCCCCCCCCCCCCTCCCTTGCCTTTAGAGCCCCCTTGTCCGAAGTTTACAATACTATATATCATTTTAATCGAGAGAAAGTAGTTTCGAATATATAAAATAAAAGAAAGTAAAAAATCATAGGTTATGTAAAAAAAAATAATAATTTCCCCCTCAAGAGACCTCCTTAATGGTCATATGCTCTTCAGTTCTTGGCCTTTACCTCGTTTATGTGCAAAATTTCAAAACAATTGAATAAATAGTGTTTCATATATACACACGGACACACACACACCCACACCACGACATTAGTCCAAAAACTATTTAAATGGATTCAGGGGTCCTCAAAATGCATTTTGGCAGCTTAAATTCAATTTCGATTTCTTTTACGATTACATAAACATACCTACCCAACCTATGGATGGTGGGCTTAGTTAGAAATACCATGGTATATTATATTAGGAGTAAATTTTATTTCAGAGACTGGCAGTCAAATTTTTTGCTTTAAATATTTTATTTTGCCGACGTTTCGGTCTCGATATATGTCCTGAAGATGGCCTCTATCGAGACCGAAACGTCGGCAAAATAAAATATTTGAAGCAAAAAATTTGGCAGCCAGTTTCTACTCCTGCAACCCTTCCTCGTTACAACTCAACAGTCAAAATACTACAATACTACCCAGATAGCACAGTACGTACATTTTTTAGCATAAACGGCAAAGAATACTGTAAAAGTTATAATGCAAAGAGTATGAGCGTTGTGTTTAGGACAGAAGAAAACCGAACCTTGTTTAAAAAAAACTTAGTATTCTTTGTATTATTCCTATCTTACACTTTACCTCATATTAATAAATTTATCAAAAATAAGTATTTTATTTGAAATGTAAAAAAAAAAAAAAAATTGTATTGTTAACAAACAAATGTAAACGTTAATAAAAATGGGGCTGGATGGCTTCTGCCGCAGCCGATAATAAATAAAAAAAAAGAAGTATTTTATTATAGAAATATAAAAATTATTAGATTAAAAAATGAGAGATGTCAATTTGGCAATTTAAATAAAGGAACCACACATAAAATAGTTATCACATGAATATTATATTTTTATTTATTTAAATAAAATATTGGTCGAGAAAACTCAAACCTTTTTTGATGGAGCAGGCAGAAGCACCGGTTAGATGTCAGCTACTTCAACTGCATTCTCACATGTTGTTGAAAGACACACAAATATTTATATAAAAAATACTTCACTAAACACTAATAAATATATTCACTAATAAAAAATTAACTTAAATATATTTTATGAACGATAAATCGGGTTAAATACGCGGTTGAAATTAGAATTGAAAAACGAGAGGCGACCGAATGCTGACAGAATGGCCGGGGTCTTACTGTGTTAGTCAAATGAGTTTCTCAAATTTGTAATATTTTATTTATTTATTTTTTAAAATTAATAAAATACCATTTATTTAATATGTAAAATTAAAAAAATAATTTATAAATAACAAATAATTAATAATAAGAATAATTTTTTATATTTTTAAAATTATTAAATTAAGAGGGAAATTTTAAATATTTACTTATATTATTAAAGATACCTAATATTAATATAAAATTACTTTAAAATAGTTCAAAACCAATGAAAATTTTTCAAAAATTCGAGACAGCTATTTTAAATTTCTCTTATCTATAATTTAAATATCTGGTGTAAATGACCACACAAAACATTACTCTTATTATGATAAATATTTAAATATATAAAAGTACTTTTTTAATTTATTAATTAATTTAAATATAGTTTTAGTGCAACTTTATTAACTCTCATTTCTCTTTATATGTTATCTAAGTGGTTGATTACACTTAAAAACATGACGAATATTTTAAATGTACAGTATGTGCGATATCACAGATGCATTGGTATAACTAGGGGGGATGCCCCCCCCCCCAGAAAGCTCCCTGCCCCAAGAAAAATTGAGAAAATATGGGGCTTTCCATGCCCCCAGAGGATAGCTGGTCCCATGCCCCCCCCCCAGCCAAATTCGCTAGGTACGCCCACGCACAGATGCCCACCAATTCATGTTTTCATAATTTTTTAAAGAATAGGCTTATATAGATTATACCAGATAGAATTTTTTATCATTTTAAAAAAAAATTATTTTATTTTTTTATATATATATAAAAGAAGATTGAAAAAAAGTTGGAATTTTCAATCATAATAATACAATGAACTGAAAAATGTATATTAATTAAAACCACATTAGACCTGAGTATGGAATGCTTTTAGATTTCCGAAAAATCGATTACATAGTGAAATAAATTTGGCCAGAAAATATGTCCAATACAAGCCGGGCCGGATCTAGGGGGGGGGGGGGGCAGTGGGAGCGTGTGCTCCGGGCGGAAAATATCAAGGGGCGGCAATTAAGAAAAATTTACTAAAAAAAAGGTAAAATGATATGAATTTTGTATAGAAAATTTTAAGGGAGGGGGCGGCAAATTAAATTTTGCACCCCCTAAAAAATCTCCTAGTTCCGGCCCTGAATACAAGCGTAATTATCAAAATATAAAATAAATATATAAAATTGGATTTGCGAGTATAAAGTGCCACATTCACGCCGTACTTTAGTATGCGAGCCCGACTCAGCTCGCCTTCAAACGAGCCAAAACCACATGTGTGTAGGCTCTAGCGAGCCGAGCCGGGTCCTATCCATCTGGGCCTTCTGTCCGGTTCGGCTCGGGAGCAGATCCGCATATGGGCTCTCGTGTATGGGCTCTCACGGATCGGGCTCTTGCCTCAGATAGGGTATTTAATGGCTGATTTTGACTCGGCTCGGCTAGCAACAGTTTCGGTAGCCCAACTACCATCTTCAGGCCTGCAAAATACATTTTTATTTAATTTATTTATATATTATTATTACATAAGTTGCCAGTTAACAATAATATTTTTGTATATCAACTTGATCAATAAAACACTATTACATTTCATTAATTTTTCACTTTTGTTTGAAAATTTTTTACCTGGATAAAGTTTAAATCCATTTTTATGTGAGCTTGAAGCAAACAGCACTTTGTCCTGATGAAGCCGGAATATCGGCCGAAACGTCGACAAGCGTGTGAAATAAAGCTAAACATAAATCGGATAAATCTATTTTTTCTTTATTGTTTTTGGCTGCCTTAAACCTCCTCACTGCTCATCCTCCTGAAATTAAGTAGCTACCGGTATATATTTTATGTAAGCCCAATATTTGCTTCAAGTTCTGAAAAAGATTATAATATTTATTATTACATTACATTTGTGAAATATATTTTTTTAAATTGGATTGCTTAATTATATATTCTTGTAGCGACACTCTCAGTAGAAAAGTGTCTAACTCCACTTTTTTTCGAAAATCCTTTTTTTGTATTTTCTGTTGAAAAATATCATTTTCTTTATGCCCTGAACTGGTTAAGAGCGTAATTCAAATTTTTCAGTTCGAAAAATTGCTGCACGAAAAGTGTTCAACAATGGCTCTAACAACGACAATGAAATGTTTTTTGGCTCTCCTGAAAAATAAACAAAAATGGAGTAGGAGCGGGACAAACTTTCTAACAGGGGGGCAGACAAAATACATATAGGCTTTAACAACAGAGAAATAAAAATGTATTGGGGGGGACATCCAAGGGGGCACATGATATGTTCTTATCAAACCAGATTTTTAAATACATTACCCAAGAGATAAATCTTTAAAGAACCACATTTGTTTTTCTTTAGAGTAAAAAAAAAAATAGTGTAGGAAAAGGTAAAACAAAATAAATAAAAATCACCGTAGGAGAAGGGAGAGAGAGGGGATGTAAACTGACACCTTTTTTTTCTCTCTTTTAACAAGATAATTAACAACCCTTAAGTTGAAGTGTTTTCAAGTTCTATCTAGTGTCTGTCAGTCTGTTTGTGTATCTCATCAGGGAGAGACAGAGTGTGTGTGTGTATGTGTTTGGGTGGTTGGATGTTGGTGTATAGGGTGGGCATCGTTAGATAAACCCTCATCCTCCTACCCTCTACAAGAACAGCTTACATAGACAGATGAGATGTGTTTAAAACGTGGGAGAAATTCATTTCGTCAGTGTAAGCATTTATCAGAGAATAACAAACATAAAAGAAAGAAGCAACTCTACATTTTTAATTTTCTTAAGAAAATTATAACATCTATTTATTTTTGAAATATCAGTTAGATAAGATCCCACCTTCTGTCTCTTGATCTTGATATAAACGAATGTAAATATTCACTTAACTGAATCTCGGAATTCTTAATAACTTATGGTATAGGATTATACCCTATTTAAGATTTCAGTAAGGTGTCTCCCTGAAAGAGAAGTGCAGAAGAATGATTTGAGCATCTTTGGAGTATTGAAATAAGCAGTCTATATGGTTTTTAACATAGGTGTAGCCACGGGAGGGGCAGAGTTCAAACCCCCATGAGATCCAAGCCATAAATAAATAATTAAATAAATATATAGTACAGCTAAACTTCATAATTGATGTTTCTCCGAGACCCTGCTATTGTTTTCAGCAATTTTTTTCTTTTCTCTCTCCGTTGTTTTCCCAAAACGATAAATTGCAAAAAAAAAACCTTCCGACATTTTATATCTTATAAAATTTATTCAACAGGAACAGAAGGAACAGGAAAAATATATATAAACAAGATCAGAGATTTCTGTCCAATTTGGGGCCAATAATTTTGGTTCAAGCAGTGGCGGATCCAGAGGTGTTTCTCGGGGGGAGGGGGAGGGGGATAATCTGGAGTGATTGGCCGCACAGCACACGTTTTTTTCTTAATTTCGGTTATTTAAAGGCCCATTCTGTACTTGTTTGCCAGAATATAAATATAAATCAAATTTTTAAGTATTAATTTTTAAAATTTTACATTAAAAATACATTTTTTTTCGAAAAAAAGTATTTTTTTTCAAATCTCAGAGAGAGTAATTACCCCCTTTACTCCCTCCCCCCTCCCCCTTGTGTCCGCCCTTGGGTTCAAGTGGAAAATTTTATAAAGAACTAAAATTTTAAATACTGTAGGCCCTATTATAAAATATTTTTACATTCTCTAAAATGTATTCCTGTGATGGAGGAGAGGGACGGGGGATTACCTCTTCTGCTATGTCATCGTACAAACTTTATGAACCCAAAATCTTAAGATATCAAGCAAAAAAAATTTCCATCATATAAATAAATCAAAATTGTGGAACTTGATAATTAGATTTTTGAGAAAAAATGTCAAATAAAATTGCCAATAGATAAATTTATTTTTAAGATCATCTATGCTTTATGTTTGACGTCAGAGTACTTATGAAAATTGCAAATTATCCAAGAGGCTAGCAGAAATGTATTGAATTAGTCTGATGGATCTACCCTCCCAGGACTTGGTGCCCTAATCAATTTTAATAAAAATTCAATTATTTTGTTTTTTGCTCCTGAGTGTAATATTTTCTTATTTAAAATACAGTACTACCTATGAGATGTTTTTTCCCCAATTCCTTTAATATTTTCATTTCCTTAGAAAAAAAAGTTTTACTACCCTAAGAAATATACGAATAAAAGGAATAAATAAAATCGAGATTTATTCCATAAAAATGATATAATATGCAGGGAAAAAATAAAATTTGCAATATTGAAAAATTCACGGAGCTATAAATACGAATATATATTATTAAAATTTTATTTTATATCATCTACCTAGAGATATAAAGGACTAATATAAAATTTTTATAACCTTAAATGAAAATTTCCATTTTTTTTCAAATTCAAATTTTATTTCATTCGAATAATATATTTTGAATGAATTAAATTTTTTTTTTTTTAATTATGTCCGATATAGAAATCCGT
This sequence comes from Euborellia annulipes, assembly GCA_023213315.1. Taxonomy (NCBI): domain Eukaryota; kingdom Metazoa; phylum Arthropoda; class Insecta; order Dermaptera; family Anisolabididae; genus Euborellia; species Euborellia annulipes. Next base: position 69,100 of record JAKCPI010013894.1, read on the forward strand.
AAACCTTGTAAAATATTTGTACCAGGAGTCGCGGGTTCGCATCCCGTCTCAGGCGACAAAAAAAAAAAAATTTATTTCAATTGAATTGGATACCAATTAATTGAAATAAATAAGGACAGGGACTAAATGGCCTCTGATGCTTAAAAAGACTTCAAACGAATTAAAAAGAAAAACGTGTAAAAAAATTACTTTATAAAAGAAGCGTTAGTTGCAGGCCTACTTATTTATGGCTAGTTAGTAATATATCCGATCATCCGTGTGGCGCCACCAATCAAGTGCGCCTTTTAGTTAGGCAAAACTTCACAGAGCAGATAATTAAGAAGCCTACTTATAAGGATGTTTTTTATTACTTTCTCTTACCTCTATATATATATTTTTTCGAAAATCATTTTTTTTGTATTTTCTGATGAAAAATATTCTCTGAACTGGGTAAGAGCGTTATTCAAATTTTTCATTTCGAAAAGTTGCCGCCCGAAAAGTGTTTAACATTGGCTCTAACAATGACAATGAAATGTTTTTTGGCTCTCCTGAAAAATAAACAAAAATGGAATTAGGCACTTTACTAATTAGAACGTCGATATACTGTATGTTAATATATAGAGAAAAAGTATTGGATTCATGTCAAAAATACAATGTCGAGATTTTGGTGGATACACACATTTTGAGGTCCCCTGAATCCAAAAAGTGGTTTTTGAAACATGATCTGTCTGTGTGTGTCTGTGTCTGTTCAATTTTAAGCATGAAGTAATTGAGCTATGAGGATGAAATTTTGTATTTAAGATAGCCCCCCCCCCCCCTGGAGCGTGAAAATAAGCTTTTAAACAAAATCGCCCAAACAGTACTAGTACTTTACTGATGCACTTTTTCAGTTTTTTTTCGATTTTTTCCCTCCTACAATTTTCATTAAAATTCAAAAATCTATTATTTTTTATATGCTCTTTAAAATGTATATTCTCATTTTGTCATTGAAATCTTTTTAAGCACAGTTTACTCTTGTACTTCATAGGTAAGATAGGAGAAATGGTTGCCATGGTAATAGAATATAAATATTTTTCTGTTTATAAATCTTACATCTTGAAATTTGAATGTACCGTACTGTCGGAAACTAAATATATGTCGACACAAAAAATCTGGTGTGACAAGCACAGGACACAACTTTCGATTACCGAAGGTAAGAGCAAGTTATGTGCTGTGCGACCAGTCACACCAAATTTTTTATATTGATATAATCTACTTCCTCTGAAAATCTTTTAATTGAATATCTGGTTCACCCTAAAATAACCTTATTTAAATAATTAAGTGATTTTTCTTAACTTATTAATAAAATTCAGATACATTGGAACCCCTTCTTTTATAATTTATGCTCGTTTTAAGTTTAAATTAAATTGAACTATATATATAAGACGGGGCAACTTGGCTAGTCAAGTCAAACACCCTTAATAATTTCAAGCCTTACTCTCCGCAGGTAGCTTAATATACATATAATAGCATAAAACTTTTTGTTGTAAATCTTTCACAAGCCCTTATTATACATTTTAATCAGGCATTTTAAAAGAGTTCAAAAATAAACTTTGAATAATCTTCCTTCCAGTTTATTAGTAAACATTATTAGAGTGAAGAGAGGGGGAGGAGGGAGAGAAAAAAAAATTGATGATAAATTACTTCGTTTTTTTTTCTGCTTCTCTAGTTGAATATATAAATATGTAAATGTAATCTACTCACTTGTAAGAAGTTTTTATCTTTAATAAACAAATGCGCGACTCTTAAATTAAAGACATAATTAAAAAATTATATTATGGATTATAATACAAATGATTTATAGATATGAGGAAAAAAGCAGCGTGTGGAACGTCCCGCTGATGCTATCGATGCAACATAAACATACCAGGGTATACTATAATTCAATAAACCTCTAAATTGCCTCAGTAGCTGAGAGGGAAAATTTAAAAAAAATCAATCAGTCTGACTTTATGTTAATTCAGGAACTAATGGAGATAATACAAAAGAATCTGGTTGTTTTAGAATATGATACAAGAAGCAATTATTATTAAAAACATGTATATCCATCAAAATCTCGATATTGAATTTTTGACATGATCGCAATACTTTTACAGACAGACGCACATTAGCGAATTTAATATATAGATGACTCAGGATGAATAATCTTTCCCTCAATCTTAAAAATATCAACTCTTTTCTTTCTTCCTGATTATGAGACTAGTACTTTTTGGCCGATTTTGTTTAAAAGCTTATTTTCACCCCTGGTGCCTAATTTAAATGGAAAATTTCAACCTCGTAGCTCTTTTAGTTCCTGAGCTATTTTGTTGTGGTAGGAGGGGAGGGAGGGAAGAAATATAATGATATTTTTTGGTTATATAAAAATAAATTATTCAAAGTCACGGGGTGAGAGTTCGGGTTCCAGGCAGTCCGATAAATTTATTTAAATCATTTGTATATCAAATGGTATAAATAAATTTGCCTGGAGACCCTAATATATATCGTTTATATAAATAATGTCTATCGTTAGAGTCTATATGGCCTAAGAGGCCGAAAAGACTAAAAAATGTGAACATGAGACATCTTTAAAATAATTTGCCTTTCTTAAATTCAAATGAATAAGAAAATGTTACACGATCGAATAAATAATTTCAAAAATTAAATTTATTTCGAAGAGATAAAAAACTACCCCCCTTCCCCCATTGCTGAAGGTTAGAAATGTTGAAAAATCAAGGGAAGTGGGTCCGAAAATTAATATTAAGTATCATTTAAAGTCTAAAGAGGCCCATACACGCCGTACTTTAGTACACGAGCCTGGCTCGGCGCCTTCAAGCGAGCCGAGCTATCCGTCTAGGCCTTCTGTCTGGCTCGGCTCACCTCGGCTCGGCTTGGAAGCAGTACCGCACGTGTATGGGCTCTCATGGATCGGGCTCGTGCCTCAGATAGGGTATTTAATAGGGTCCGACCGAAACAAGATTTTCAGCCAAACCGAAACCGAATATTCGGCCTCAACCTTAGTTTCGGCCGAAACCGAAACTTGTATTTCCTATAAAAAAATTTATATTTTTTTTTTTTTGAAATTTTTTTCCCTTCCGTGAAAATCATTTTACCTTTTTTTTTAGGGAGACAAAAATTTTTTCTCCTTCAAGTGCAAATCATTTGACCTTTTTTTTTTAAGACTCAAGTTTCGGCTACTTTTTGGCCGAAACCGAAACTACGGCCGAAACCATGATTTTTGGCCGAAACTGGCCGAAACCGAATATTCGGTCGGTTCCTAGTATTTAATGACTGATTTTGGCACGGCTCGGCTCGTGAGAGCCCACACAGATGCGGATTTGGCTCGTTTGTAGGCGAACGCGCGTGTAGTGAAAAATTGCCGGATACGGCTGGTGTACCAAAGTACGTCGTGTATGGGGCGCTTAAGAGCTCGTTGCTTTAGTTCTAGTCATCTAGCCAATTTATGCGACAGATAGTAAATAATCAATATAATAACCAAGAAGACGCTTTACCTTCGAGTTAAAAGAATGAGTTTTTTCTTATATCGACGCTCTCAGTAGAAAAGTGTCTAACTCCACATTTTTTCGAAAATCATTTTTGTATTTTCTGATGAAAAATATAATTCTCCTTATGTCCTGAACTGAGTAAGAGCGTAATTCAAATTTTTCAGTTCGAAAAGTTGCTGCACGAAAAGTGTTCAACAGTGGCTCTAACAATGACAATGAAATGTTCTTTGGCACGCCTGAAAAATAAACAAAAATGGAGTTAGGCACTTTAAAAATTAGAACGTCGATATGATTAGTTAACTGAGGCATAAGGAAAGTTTTGTGAAGTTAGCAACTTAATAAATATATTTTTTTTAAAATTAAAATTCATTAAAATGAATATTAAAATGGTGTAGGGGTTAGCGTGCTGGCCAAAAGGTTGCGTGTTCGCATCCCGTCTCATGCGACAATTGATTTCAAATGGATTGGCTACCAAACCAATTGAAATACTGTAAATAGAGACGGGGTCTAAATGGCCTTCGATGACGAAAAAGACTTTAATGAAATAAATAAATATATATAGGGGAGACCGGGGCAGGTTGGCCCACTAATTTTTATTTCTTTTATAAAATTTTTTATTTAATCATTTTCGTTTATGTTTTCATTTTAAAATGTAGGTGCAACCTTAAACTACCAAATGGTCATCGTAAAAGTCTCCTAAATTGATGTTAAAATTAAAAAAAATAATTATTTCTAAAATATTTCGAGTGGGCCAACCTGCCCCGTGGTCGGGGCAGGTTGGCCCGGACCACGGGGCAGGTTGGCCCGGAAGGCATTTGTTATTTTTTATATGAATAAAAATGCAAGAAAATAATTTAAAACAACCTAATTTTAACACACAAAGTTTATTTTAAATTATAATTGGTTATTGCAACAGTTTCAGTAATAAGTGAGTACTAAATCAAAAAAAGTATATCGTGACTTCAAGAACTTTTCCTTTTTCAGTTTTTCTTTTGTATTTACGAATCACTGTTATAACCGTGGTCCAGAGGTTGGAGATGAGAGTCAGAATGCTATGAAGAGCATTGCAGACACCTTACTTGGGCTTGGCAAGTTGGCAAAAAGAGTATCCCAACAAGGGTCCCAACTTTTCTCTCCCAACGCTCAATTTGTGCTCTTTTGAAAAATCTCTTAGCCCTCGGGGCTTAGTGTAGAGGTTATCGTGCTAACCATTTGGATACCAAATGGCTTAAATAAGAATGCCTGGACCCCCCCCAAAATATATAATTATTAATACAACGGTTATCGTAAAAGTCTTATATGGCCGGAGTTACCGAAAAGACTGTGTGAATGGGAAAAAAGTGTGAATGTTTAAAAAAAAAAAAAAAAAAAAAAAAGCGGAAACACTTCATATCTTCCCGAACCACAGATATTCAAAGAACTAGAACGTTTTAGAAAACAATAAGAACATATTCATATATCTGATATCAATTTCCCAAAAACAAACAGACGTGCTCATTTATGATGCAAAATTTCCTCCAATAAACTCTCAATGACGGCCAGTATAACATCGATATTTATAATAATTTTTATTTTGTTACTTTTACATCATTCATTGCCACTAAAATTGAAAAGATAAAACAGGGTTTAACGATTTCATACATACAATGGCAAAAAATCGAGTGGGCCAACCTGCCCCGTCATTTTTGGGCCAACCTGCCCCATCGTCATATTTGAAACAATTTTTATCCCGCACAAATCCCGTTGATGTTTTTTAATTAATATGCCATGGAGAAATAATCCTTATACTCTAACCTTTAAACATAGTGCTCACTTTTTATCCTCGAAGTAACCAAAAAGTAGATAAAACAATTTTATTCAACTAATAAAAATTCACTCCAAGGTGCAAAAAACGAATAAATGATCCTAGCTCATGCGAATTTACTCCGATCGCTATAGTTGTTTTGGCGGAAGGTGTGTGGCAGTGCTATTAACCTTCATTCTGATCCGTATCACAATCGTCCAATTATTCTGCGAAATATCGCGACTGGGCCGACCTGCCCCGTGGGCCAACCTGCCCCGGTCTCCCCTATATATTAAAAATTGAAATAATTAAGTTAAAAAAAAAAGTCAAAAAATACGATATGTTTTTTTCCAATACCATATTTATATTTTCGAAAACATTTTGTTAAAGTAACCGGAAGATGAAGATGAGAATGGTTGTTTTTCTTGTTCTCTTCTCCCGAGAGAGTTAAGAGAAGGAAGATGAACGTTGCTAAAAGCCTCGCAAAAACAGGCAATTGCTTTACTTAGTTGTTGCTTAAACTACTTTTAAACTGACCCCGAAAACGATCTTAAAGCATCTTGACCAAAAAACGTTTTGTTTTTACTCCTCCAAAAAAAAGGAGTAAATCTCTCATCCTTTCACTTTCGAGTAGTGGATTTGCGCTGCTTTATCCTCTCCTCTTCTTGTTGTTGTTTTGTTTTTGTTGCAAAATATAATCGTATTTTTTTTCTTATTTTTTTTCCAACTTCATCCCTCTCTCTCTCTCTTGTCTGTTTAAAGGGAAACCAATTTGCAGTCAATTTCGATTGGTGACCAAAATAGAAAAAAAAGAAAAATAAGAGAGAAAGAAACTCGAAAACGATAAACCAATTTTTATTTTATTTTATTTTTGTGATTAGTATTAAATAATTGTTTTTTATGAAATATTCCTATAGATTATGTTTTTATTTTTAAAGAGATTTGTTGAGATTTTGATGGAAATACACATTTTAAGGTCCCCTGAGTTTTTTTTTTTTTTTTTTTTTTTTTTAACATTCACACTCACACTCACACACACATTCATACAGTCTTTTCTGCAACTTAGGCCATTTAAGACTTTAGACGATAACCGTTGTAATTAATATATATATTGGGGGTTCAGGCATTTCTATTTAAGCCATCTGGTATCCAAATGGCTTAAATAAAATCATCGGACTGCCTGGGTCCGAACCCGCGACGTTTGGTATAAGAGGTAGGCGTCCCCTGAGTTAAAAAATGTGGGTCCCGCAAAATGGCCTGTCTGTCTGTGAACAGAATATCTCAAGAACGAAAAGACCTAGGAGGTTGAAATCTTATATTTAAGTTAGGTACCCCATTGAATATAATAAAAAATTAGATCTTCTCCCTAATTAATAGTATTATCAGCTAGAAGTAGTATTAATATTTTAGTAGCTAGTAATCAAAATGATAAAAAAAAAAATTCCCCGCCTTGGTATTAATATTATTAAATGATATTTTGATGAATTAGACAGATTCAATCCTCTAATACATATTCTCTGTTTCTGATAATGGATCGGATATCCTTGATAGTAACAAAACAAGTTTAATCAATTTTAGATATTCTAATAGGATTAGTGGTGATAGAGGTATAGTCAATCTATCTCACTAAGTTTAATTAGAATTTGATAAAAAAATAATATGCCCTTTATTAAAATCGGCAACAAAGGATTTTTATCACATGTATGTGTTCGTCTCATCAGTTTAGTTTTATTATGTGATCAATATTAATAGGGGATCTCCCTCCATATGTCTTTAATAATTATCACAGCTATACTAGGGAACGTATTAAATTCCTCGGCTCGACGTGTGCGTAAATTAGATGCATTCTCAACGTGTTCCACTGGACAGGGTCCGTTTCATATTCTGAATTTCTTGCATACTCCGATATAGAATCGAAAACTATACTCGTTAAAGATATTGATTAAATTCCCTATCGAATATATGCTAATAAATTCTTATTTAAAATTAATAAAAATTTTGAAGAATTTGTATTAATCAAGTATTGATTTCCATTTAATTTACAAGCATTCTTCTAATTTTTTTTTCAACATTTTCACATTATGAATTCTTAATTTTTTCTTTCTCTTATCTACATATGTTAATAAATATAAAGTATTGAATTCATCACCTTCAAAGATTTGATGTCACGATTTTGATGGAAATACACGTTTCGAAGTCCTTCAATCGATTTTCTCAAAATTCGCTGGTATTCATTAAAATTCATAAATGCCCCTTGGGCCTTGGTGTAGAGGTTAGCGTGATGGCTATTTGTTCCAAAGGTCGCTGGTTCTCATCCCGTCTTATGTGCAATTTATTTCAGTTGAATTGGCTACTAATCCAAATGAAACCCGGTCTAAATGGTCTTCGATGCCTAAAAAGAAAGACCTTAATTGAAATTTAAAAAAAAAAATCATAAATTTATTATTTTTTAGATGCTCTTTAAAATGTATATTCTCACTTTGCCCTCAAAATTTTTTGAAGACCACCTTTCTCTTTTACATCATAAGAAAGGTAAGAGAAATTCAGTACTTTCCAATAGTTTACAAAATACTTTGTTTAAATTAGGCCTATATTTGTAAATTACACATCTTCTTCTTTCTTGGCCTGATTATTCCCGCGGTGCGGGGTCGGCGGGAAGGGTTTTTGCGACCGGGAAGGAATAGAAGAGGCCGGCCCGTCGCACGGTTTGACGCCTGTTGAAAATATAGAAGGGGAGAGAATGATATGCAAACAGAAATACTGCTAGTTCTAGCTAGGGCAGCTCGTGGTCGCCAACCACGCACCCAAAAGATGTGGGCTCCTGAGCATATATTTATAAATTACACATCTTGAATTCTAATGCTCTGTTGAAAACTAAATACTGTATATATAAACACAAAAAATCTGGTGTGAAAAGAAGAGAACACAACTTTCAATTACCGAAGCTAAGAGAAGGTTGTGTACATTGCGACCAGTCACACCAGATTTTTTTTTGATTAAGATTTTGAAAATTACTAATTATTAATTGTAATGTTGTCAAGTGTTAATGAATATCTTTAAAAAGACTTGCCTGAGAAAACAAAATTCATTCTCCTATCTAGAACTATAATATAACTAAATTTAAAATTATGAATTTAATTTTACGTTAGCCTACATTTGCAAAAAAAAAAAAAAAAAAATAAGTATTTTAACTAACTTGAATATATCAACTTTAAAAAGGTGTAATTTAATTAATTAATTAATTAAACAAATCTTGTTTTTTTTTTTTTTTTAAATAATCCTCCCGCATTTGGATTCAATGTAAAATATTAAATTATATTTAATAATAATATTAATATGCTCTGAGCTTTCTCTTGCTCGAAGGCAAATCCATTATGTAAATGGTATTAATGAAGTCATAATACTCTGCATATAGAGTTTAGTTAAACTATTATATTTTCCACTTTCATGTTGAGCACCAAAAACTCCTACACATAAGACTTATATGATTTTCAATATTAAAAATATCCTTCCCCACTTAAAACGATTATCTCGTTGTTTTGCATCCCTCGGCAACTGGAAAACATCTTTGTTTTATTGAAGAATCCAACGGATAAAATAAAAAAGTTTGGCAGACATTTTTAGGTCACGATTCTTTTTATATGTTAGTAAATATTTAGGGGAATATATAGTAGCTATGATTGAAGATAAAAATTTGAATATTATAGGCTTATAGGTATCGAATTTGGAACTGTCAGTTACTTGGCTTTGATTTTTTATTATATCTTATTTCCATATTATGAAATAAATCGGGTCGGCCTCCCCTCGACTTTCTCGTATAAGCTAAAAATGAGTGATTGTCTCAAAAAATTATTCAGTTTTCCAAAAAAAAGTATAAGAATAAAAAAATGTTTAAAATAATGTTTTTATGCAACCCTTAACAAGTTAGGGGTAGGAATGTAATTAAGAATTTTGAAAAAAATGTATTTCATAAAGTAGCCTATTAAGATTATAGAGTTGATGGTTATTCAAAATCGTTAATTTTAATGTAGAGATACCAAATTTTATCGATCTCTTTGCGTTTTTAAAACGTATATCTAAAGATAAAAATCTGATGTGACTGTCGCACAGCACACAACTTTCTCTTACCTTCGGTAATCGGAAGTTGTGTTCTGTGCTTGTCACACCAGATTTTTCGTATCGACATATATTTAGTTTCCGCCAATATATTAGAATTCAAGATGTAAAATTTATAAATATGGGAAAATTAAATAAAAATGCCTGGACCCCTATATATATAAATTCATAAATAACGGATATCGTAAATGTCTTATATGGCCTGAGCTGCCGAAAAGACAGTGTGAATGTGTGTGTGAGTGTGAGTGTGAATGAGAAAAAAGTGTGAATGTTTTTTAAAAAATAAAAAAAAAAAAAAAAAAAAAAAAAATATGGGAAAATATTTATATTTTGTTACCATGGCAACCATTTCCTATATCTTTTCTATGAAGTACAAGAGTAAAGTGGTCTTCAGAATATTTCAATGGCAAAATGAGAATATACATTTTAAAAAGCAACTAAAAAAGAATTGATTTTTGAATTTTAATCAAAATCTTGGAGCGAATTTTGAGAAAATATAAAAAAAACTGAAAAAGTACATCAGTAATGTACTAGAAGTTTTTAACCGATTTTGTTTAAAAGATTATTTTCACTCTCTAAGTGGGTGTTTAACCTAAATATAAAATTTCAACCTCCTAGCTCAATTCCTTCATGCTTTAAATTGAACACACACAGACAGACAGACAGAAAACCACTTTTTTTTGTTATAGGGGACCTCAAAAAGTGTATATCCATCAAAATCTCGACATCGAATTTTTGACATGAATCCAATACTTTCTCTCTCTATATATATGTATATTAGGGGTATAACTTTTTTACAACCTTGTATTCCTGTATCATAATTGGATGAACTTTTACTAAAGATTAAATAAAATCTTACTTTCAAGGTGATTTGATAAAAAAACGTCACGCTCAAAATCATTTGAAAATTTAATATATCAGATTTTTTGCAGTGACTGTAAATAGATATTAATTTGTACACAAGCCCTAGACTCACATATATTAATATATAGGGTCATTAAAGACACAAAGAAGTCAAATATTCTAGAAAATGCCATTGGTGTGGGTGAATATCTGAAGAAGGTTGTCCTTGTTGAGTTCAGAGCTGCAGATAATTCATCTAAATCTTCAACGAGAAACCATTGGCACTTCAGCTGCCTGTTTCCTTAATTTTAGTTTTAACGTTGCTGAAGGCTCCTTTCAATTTATTATAATTCCTAATCAAATCCTGCACAAATAAATACAGGATGTTTGGTGATTTAGTCAATCCATGGAGTTCATCGCCCATGACAACACATAGAAGGCAATCCAGCACATAGAGCTAGCAACTAATACACTTTGGTTTTGGTGACCTTTCTCTGTAAACATTTGCTGCAGCCGATCAACGCCTGTCTTTTAACTAAAATAATAAAAAAAATACTAAAAATAGTTTTTTTAAATAGGATTTATATAAATTATCATTAAATCTTTATTAGAAAAATAAAATATATAACTATGATTTTGCCTTACCCCTTCCCAGGGGTGCCCCCCCTCCCCCCCTAAGATTGTCCAGAACGTTCCGAATGTTATGATTGACACCAAATTAAGCAAATTAAAATTAAAACTCAACTATCCGCTTTGAAGACCTCTCTTATATACCGACTTACACAAGACTGTGATTAGTCAATCTAAAATTTCAAAGTGGTTTGGTACATGACCTTTTTTTTATTTTCATGGAATAAACGTCATTTTAGTCATTAATAGGTAAAAGTTCACTCATTCGTGATACAGGAAATCTTTTTTGAAAAAAAAAAATTCGAAAGTCATACCCCTAATGTATATTAACATATATATAGGTAAAAGAAAGTAAAAATATTATAATATTCTAATATATCGGTGGAAACTAAATAAATGTCGACACGAAATCTGGTGAGACAAGCACAGAACACAACTTTCGATTACCGAAGGTAAGAGAAAGTTGTGTGATGTGCGACAGTCACACTAGATTTCTTTAAAGCATTTTTCCAACCATTTGAAAAATAAAAAAAAAAAGTTTATGTTTGTCCCATTGTGCACATTTGCAATCCTTACAGATTCAAAGGGAGATATCCCTGCCTCATCCTCTACATTCCCATTGCCATCGTCGTTTTCTGATTAAGCAGTCTGTACACTTTTCACATTTTCTTCTCGGTTGCCCATCTACCCCAAGCCCGAATTTTGCTTGCTCTTCGCGTTCCTCCAAGCACATGAACTATTAAGCCCGATGGGGTTGTAAAAATTCCCCTTTTTACTCTATAGCTACATAGAGAGATGTATACGTATATATATATCCTTCCCCTAGGCTTTGGTCATATTTCCACAAGTGACGTCATTCGATGAGATCACCCTAAAAGGGAGTGAAAAAGAGAGAGCTGTCTGACTCTAAATATGCTCAAATTATTCTGCCTCGTTAAATTAATCTATATTATACCGCAAATAAATTTTGTGGAAAGTGCATGCGTGTGACGTTAATTAATAAAAAAAACCTCGTAACCAAATCTTCCGACGTTTGAGCATTTAATGATGTATTCAGATGCGTGCCCAAGGGAAGTGAATAGAAGCGGAGAATGATTCGAAAATTGCATACAAAATTTTAACTTTAAAAAGGTGAATTAATGGTTACGTTTTCGCATCTGTGCAGCTTTACGAGGATCCACTAAATATTCTAATTTATTTTAAATTTTAATAATAAAATTTCTAAACTTTTTAAATATATATACAGTATATATTAGCAAGTTTGCGAGATATGTTTGTGCTTAAGATTGGGAAATATGTATATATATATATATATATATATATATTGACTGGCTAATGAACAGTCTATTTGTGCATTGATTGAAAAATTCCATCCTTTTCAAACAAGTTACCTAGTTATATATATTTTAATTTTTAATTGAATCTTTTCCGGCATTGGAGGTCATTTAGTCCCCGTTCATATTTAAAAATATCTGGTGTGATTAGTCGCAAAGCACACAACATTCTCTTACTTTCGGTAATCGAAAGTTGTGTGCTGTGCTTGTCACACCAGAATTTTTGTGTCGACATATATTTAGTTTCCGGCAATATATTAGAATTTAAGATGTCAAATTTTTTTTTTTTTTTTTTTTTTTAATTCACACTCACATTCACACAGTCTTTTCGGCAACTTAGGCCATATAAGACTTGACGATAACCGTTATTTCATGAAAATATCTATTTGGGGTCCAGGCATTCTTATTTAAGCCATTTGGTATCCAAATGGCTTAAATAAAATCATCGGACTGCCTGGGGTCCGAACACGCGACGTTCGGTATACGAGGTTAGTACGCTAACCTCTACACCAAGCCCCGAGGGCTGATGTCAAATTTATAAACATGGAAAAATATTTATATTTTGTTACCATAGCAACCATTTCTCCTATCTTTCCTATGAAATACAAGAGTAAAGTGGCCTTTGAAAGATTTCAATGGCAAAATGAGAATATACATTTTAAAAGCATCTAAAAAATAACTGATTTATGAATTTTAATCAACATCGTTGGAGCGAATTTTGAGAAAATCGAAAAAAATTGAAAAATTACATCAGTAAAGTACTAGTAGTTTTTAACCGATTTTGTTTAAAAGCCTATTTTCACGCCTTAGGAGGGTGCCTAACTTAAATATAAAATTTCAACCTCCTAACTCAATTCCTTCATGCTTTAAATTGACATACAGACATACCCACACACACAAACAGACCATGTCGTGAAAATTTCTTTTTTGGATTCAGGAGACCTCAAAACGTGTATATCCATCAAAATCTCGACATTAAATTTTTGACATGAATCTAATACTTCTCCCTCTTTCTTTCTCTTTAAATACAGTATATATATATATATACTAGCAATAAAATGTCTCTCATATTTTGTCAAAGTTCTTAACATGAGTTTATTACACATCAATTGTACGCATATATATACATATGCATACGTCTCACAGACTGGTTCGCTGTCGTTTAACTGAAAGTAGTACATTTACCAGATTTTTATATAAAATTTGTTTTAATTTTTAATACAAGAGATCACATGCAAGTCATACACATATATATATAATACACGCATACTCACATTTTCTTTACTGTGATTTATACTTTTAGGTTCTTATTTTTATATTCATAAATCTTGGGTCGAGGGTCGCTGATGATGGGGAACGGATGAGATTGCCGGGCGTATAAATGCCAGTTGGCTTAAATGGCGAGAATGCACCGGAATCCTTTGCGACCGAGGGATGCCGATTTATTTGAAGTCGGCAATCTACCGGACGGTCGTAAGGCAGGTTGCTCTGTATTCGACCGAGACATGGGCCTCCACGAAGAGAAGCGAATCGGCATTGCAAGCGATGGAGATGCGGATGGCCATGTGGCACCAGACTTGACCGCATCCCAAACGATACCATCAGAGGCAGGTTTGGCATTGCGCAAATCACTGACAAAATGCGCGAATGGCGTCTCCGCTGGTTTGGACATGTGGTAAGCCAAGAGAGTAGTGGTGTGGCGAGGACGGCGTACGATATGGGGCCTCGGACGACAACGCAGAGGAGCACCTAGGATGACTGGCTTCACCGGGTCAAGAGAGATATGACCGAGTGGCCTGTCGGAGACAACAGCATTGGTTAGGAGGGGAAGAATAAGGTCCGCCGACCCCACACCGCGGGAATAATAAGAGCGAGGACAGAAGAAGATTCTTATATTCATAAATCATACATCACATTGTCAATAATACATATAAGTAATTTTTTACAATTATTGTATGATTTATGAATATAAGAATATATTACTATGAGTATGATTTATGAATATAAGAATAAGAACCGAAAAGTATAAATTGCACTGTAAAGAAAATGTGAGTATGCGTATATATATATATATATATATATATATATATGACTTGAATGTGATCTCTTGTAATAAAAATTAAAACAAATCTTATATAAAAATCTGGTAAATGTACTACTTTGAGTTAAACGTCAGCCAACCAGTCTGTGAGACGTATGCATATGTATATATATGCGTACAATTGATGTGTAATAAACTCATGTTAAGAACTTTGACAAAATATGAGAGACATTTTATTGCCAGGTAACGTCATTAGTCAATTCTCACGAATGTATTATGATTTAATGATATCTGTTTTTAATTTTAAATATTTGACAGGCCCTGAGGATGGCTTATGCCGAAACTGAACAAATGTACACAGTTGGCCTAAATAAAATTTATTATTCAACCTCATCATTGATTTAAATCCCCAAACCACCTGGAAAACAGGAAAAATCCTTGACGATACAACCAATTTCTATAAATATTTCTAACTTTAAACGTAAATTTTATATTTTTTTTTAAATAAGTGACATGTTTTCAGTTTGTCTCCAGTGTGTCTGCCCAATTTATAGTTTTTTATTTTTTTATTTTAAACAGATCTACAAGCAAGTTTGGGAGCAAATACTCCTTTCACAGGGTCCGAACCAGTCTGTGGGCTGCGCACAAGCATTTAAGACTGGAATTGGACGATGGAAGGAAGACGAAAACAAAAAGCTATGGGCAAAAAACCGAGACCTAAGACAAGCGAAGAGGTTTATAACATTTGAACAACAAAATGTAAAGAGACTCATCGTTCTAAACAAAAATGAACTAAGACTGATAAGTGGTCTTCTGGCAGGATATTGTCCTTTAAAATATCAAGATGGGCAGAGCTGATGAAGACGTATGTCGCTTTTGCAATCTGACAAAAGAAACGCCGAAACATATCATGTGCGAATGTATTGCACTAATCCGTCAAAGAAGGCAAATTTTCGAAAGGGCTGAAATAAAAGCTGAGGAAATATCAAAAGCGTCTCCAAAGAATATACTGGCCCTGGTAAAAGGGACGGCTCTATTCTAAGTACAAATATTGGAAAACAAACGATAGAACAAAAGATCAACTAATGGTCGTAATCCAAAGTCCCTTAGGTTGAAGCAATATATTGGGTTGATGCATAATTATCAGCAGGGCCGGATTTAGGGGGAGGGGGGCAGTGGGTGCTTGCAGGGCCGCAGACGGGGGGGGGGGGCAGGGGGGCTATATCCCCGGGGTCCGGGCCCATTGCGCTCCCACCATAAAATACTAATAAAAAATAATTTTCATGGTAAAAATTTCAATTAAAAAAAAAATCATTTTCTTGAAATTTTTTCCTCAGGGAGCCCGGGCCCTTTAAGCTCAAATCTTAAAATTTCAATTAAAAAAAATCATTTTCTTGAAATTTTTTCCTCAGGGGGCTTTTTAACCTCAAATCAAGTTTGATCTTTTTCAGGACTCAGGATAGCTAAAAACGCAGATTTCAGTGGCTAATTTTCAAAACATTTTCCATACCCCGAGATTCTCCCGGAAATCCTCTGTCCGGATCTAGCCTCGATAAAATTTTGTAACTCTGTTTAAGAAATTTTGAAAAATTTGTAATTAACTTTATTTAAATAAATATTGTAAGCTATGTATAACTATTTCAAAAGTTGAGTCACAAACTGTAAAAAATTGTTGGCATGAATGTCACAATAGCCTTTTATATACTAAAAAAACTAAGTTTTTTTTTTGGAGGGGGGGCCCGTATTAGTAAGTAGCCCCGGGGTCCGTCAAGTCTGTCTGCGGCCCTGGGTGCATGTGCCCCGGGCGGCAGATATCAGGGAACGGCAAATTAAAGAAAGATTTACTAAAAAAAAAAGGTAGAATGATATGAATTTTATAATGAAAATTTTAAGGAGGAGGCGGCAAATTAAATTTTATCAGGGGTTTATATCAGCGCTTTTTCCATCGGTGAAAAGTAACGTTTTGTTTATTATCTAGGTATGAAAATAATCTTAGTAATAATCTTAGTAATAATTTTAGTTAATAATCTTCTCTATTGTTTCAGAAAAATTGTTGTAGAAAAGCATAGTCATATTCGCCATATTATGCTCTACCACTTCGAGAAAGGATGGAAAGCAGCACATTCATTTCGCGATCACAACGAACTATTTGAATTTTTTTTTAACTTTTTGTCCCACCACATAGCCTTCTTACAGTGGACATGTTTCGGTATTCCTTTGGTGCAACGCAAACCTTCTTTCTTTTGATGTTTTTGAAGAGAAGCCATGATTCATCCCAAGTGACAAAATTCTTCAAAAATGGTGTTTGTTCGTTTCGCTGCACTAACTCAATGAAAATTCGAACGCGATCGGCTCGCACTTTTCCAAGCTTTTTGAGGTGACGAACGACCGTGGATTGATTGACATTGAAGTCTTCAGCCAGCATTCGTGTTGTCAGGCTCTCGTCCTTTTCCACAGCGGCGTGATCGTCGAAATCCGACCTCTTCCTGGCTTATCCTTCAAGCTGGTATCACCCTTGAAACGGGCAAACCACTCCCTACACTGACTTTCGCTGATTGTTCCTTTGCCAAAAAGTTCATTGAGATCGCGAAATGATTGTGCTGCTTTCCACCCTTTCTCGAAGTGGTAGAGCATAAATATGGCGAATATGACTATGGTTTTCGACACGCATTTTTCTCTGAAACAATAGAAAAGATTATTTTCATACAAAAATAATAAACAAAACGCTATTTTTCACTGATGAAAAACGCGCCGATATTAACACCGGATAATTATGCATCAACCCAATAAGTGCAAGTTTAGAGTTCTTTATATTAAATGCAAGTTTTTACTCAATAATTGTTTAAATCTAATGTTTTATATGTCATTCGATAGCTTATTTTATGCCCTTTCTAAATATTTGTTTAAAATTTATTATAACTTTTTATTCTTTATAGTAACTTGCATTTTATTTCCGCAGATGTCAAAAAAAAAAAAAAACGACTTTCGCATTATTATTTTATCTATGAGTTCAAACTTGGGCAAAATCAATTAAGTGTGGGGCGAGAAGAACACCAACGAATCTACGGTGCAGCGTGGATATCAAAAGTTTCGATACGGCGATCTGGATCTTGAAAATGTGCCTCATGACTGATGCAGACCATATTTTAGACAAAGATTCAATTTGTGCGGCACCCATTTATCGAGCTTCTTTGACTTTCCAATTAATTTCAAATGATGAACGACGGTAGATTGATCAAAGTTGAGCTCGACAGAAACCTGAGTTGTTTTACGAGGTTTGGCTTCGATTAACACCTTCAATAACTCAATTTCATTGGGTGGTGGACGTCAGTCATAAGGCTCATTTTCAAGTCCAGATCGCCGTATCCAAAATTTTATACCAATGCTGCACAGTAGATTCGCTGATACTCTCCTTGCCCCATACTTAATTGATGTTTCGAGCACATTCAGCTGCATTCCGCCCGTTTGAACTCATGGAAAACAATACTTTCTCTATATATTTCATATATAAGGTAAAAGAAAGTAAAAATAATGCGAAACTCGCTTTTGACATCTGCAAATAAAGGTCAAAACACTACAAAGAATTAAAAAACAAAGTTATATAAATTTTAAACAAACAAGTGGTAAACCTGGCGAAGGCGTGCACATACACTTTAGATACAAGAAGTCAGTTGCTAGCGCTATATATATATATAGTAATGATGATAATGATGAAAATGATATTTAGAAAGTGCATAAAATAAGCTTTCGAATTACATATGAAAAATTAAATTTAAACAATTATTTATTGGTTTAAATGGGTTAAATATAAAGAACCCAAAAACCTGCATTTACGAGTATATTGCATCAACCTAATATAAAAAATTTTGTATGTAAAATTGTATATATGAACCAAAATGGCAATAAACAAATAGAGAACAAAAGTATTATTTGAATATTTGTTTGTTTTTTTAATTAAAAACGATACGTTTTCAAAATGTCTCCTGGGTTCATGTCTTAAATTCTTATAGATTCAAATAATGATTTAGTCAGAGATGATAGAAATAATAAGTATTTAAGGCATAAATCTTGCTATTCAACCCAGGAAGTAGAAACTTTTAACGTTTTGGGCTTGCCCGAATAGCAAAATTTATATTTTTAATATTTTCACAAGTCTACCTTAACATATGATGAAATATATTGTACATTAACATATAACAACTCGCGAATACCTGATGATGGTCTAATAAATTAGGACCGAAACGTCGTAAAGTTGGGAATTTCATTGATGTGGAGACACCTCTTCCTGGCTGCCATCTCCTGTCATTGTTCGCATCGTCAATCACAGCCACTTCATTGCCCGAGAAATAATTTCACTATTATAAAGGTTTTATGGCTCGGCGTAGTTTCTTTGGCTAAACCAGAACAGAAGATTTAGAGATTAAACTTTACTCCCTACAATATATGGACCCTGCTATGCATTAGTGTGTCAAGCGCCAGCTACCGAGTTTTGAGAAAATTAACATTAAAGTTTTTTTGTTTTGATTAGATTATATATATATAATTTTTTTTGTCAATTGTGCAAGTAACATTAAATATACATTTTTTTAAGACATATTTTATAAAAAATACTATTAATTATAGCATTTGAAACAATATTCCGTGCTTAACTCAATTTTTAATTTTTTTTGGCGCTTGACACACTATTGCATAACAGGGTCTATATAGAAAAATAGCTTAGTGCAGAGGTTCTGAATTTTATATTATTCTAAATAAAATACTTCAAAATACATCTACGAGTATAGAAACTGTGCAAAATTAAACAATTAAATTAAATATCTTTTGGCTAAATTTGAGTACCTAATTACAAGTAAATTTTAAGAAAAAAAAAGTTCCCCTCTCCCCACAAGAAAAATTTGAAATGACGCCACTGGGTTCTACTGTATTTAAAATTTGAAAAAAATTATTAGACTATTTTTCAGAGTTGGGGGTTTTTTCTGCGTATATATTTAATAACAAACATAAGTATATTGCTAGTTTAATAGTATAAAATATAGTATTTATATAATTTTTATATAAACCAGGGCTTGAGAGTCTGCAGAAAAATATGTCAACACCGAGGTTACCGGCAAAACATAATTGTCAACACCGACATACCAGCCCTGATATAAACAATGAAATAAACACATGAGTAAAAAGACCTGCGCTTTTTGGATATTGCCACTCACTCTTCATACCTACAAATTAATTAACATGATTTTCAAACTTAGGTTACACCGTTTCCCTTTAATAACAAGTAATCTCGGCTTCTTTCATAAATTGTGGCCGCTGGAAACTCCCAAAATTAGCACCCCGAGACGCGCACCTTAAAGCCACTTTTTAAGAGGCCCCTATATTATTCTCATGATTACTTCTATAAAAATTTGTATCAGAAGTCAATTATATTTTATTATTCTTAATTTGCCTAAAAAGAAAAAAAAGTTTTACTACTTAAAGTCTTTCGGGAAGGGGGTCCTCAGACTGCATTCATGTCTACTCTACTCTCGCACTAATGATGTTTGCGACTCTATCGTTATTCACTTAAAAACCAAACTATACAAATAAAATTTCTGCAGTGATCTTGCCAACATCACAACATTCGCCCCAAGTAAAAATTAGAGTCAATATTAAAACACACGCATGCCTTTACTCATGTGATTAATTCATTGTTCAAAAAAAAAATCTGGTGTGACTGGCGCATAGCTTTCTCTTACCCTTCGGTTATCAGATATTTTGTGTCGAGATATATTTAGTTTCCCATAGCACCTTAGTTTCAAACTTGCATTTTAAATTTGACTGATTGAAATAAACCATGGTTATTTTTCAAAATGTTAATCTCATATTTGGACATTTTATACACGATAGAGAATTCTAAATTTTGAATCGAAATTAACATGCAAATTCCATAGGAATTTAACATTGGGTCTATGGAAAGAAGTACCGGAAAATGAATTTAAAAAATCCGAAATACATCAGTAAAGTGTACTTCAAAAAAATTTTCACGAAAGATTTACTGATATATTTTTTAAAGGGCATATGAAAAATAGTTGATTTATATGAATTTTAATCTAAAAATAAGCCCACTGGGCTTGGAGTAGTTGTTAGCGTGCCTACCTTCTATACCGAACGTCGCGGGTTCGGACCCCAGGCAGTCCGATGATTTTATTTAAGGCATTTGGATAACAAATGGCTTAAATAGAAATGCCTGGATCCCCAATTGATATATTAAACATATACGAGTATCGTTAAAAGTCTTAAATGGCCTAAGTTGCCGAAAAGACTGTGTGAATGTGAGTGTGAATTGGAAAAAAGTGTGAATGTTTAAAAAAAAAAAAAATCTAAAAAGAAAAAGATTTATATTCTGTTGCTATGGTAACCATTTTTCCAGTAGCGTAACTAGGTGGGGACGAAGCGCTCGCCCCCCCCCCCCCCGCCTCTGGTGCATCCAGCCTTTGGCGCCCCTCGATACGGACATAGGCGCACTAGGGCATCTAAGGCTTAAGGCACAGTGAGGGACAATATTAAGTCCCACCCATGCGTTTTCTACTTGTGATTATTTCATTGTTTTTATAAAAGAAAATGAAAAGCTTTATTGGAAATTTTCTAGGTTTGAACCATGAAAGTTTCCATTAAAAAATATATAATATTTTTTTATAAACAATGAAATAATCACAAGTAGAAAACGCATGGGTGGGACTTAATATTGTCCCTCACTGTACACTATTGCCGAGCGCACTCGCAAAGACATTTGTCGAGGTGTCTAGACCCTAAATGGACTAAGTCCACTCTCGCTCAATGTCGATCGAGACGAAACATTTGCCGAGAAGCCAGGAAACCAAGTGGTGCTAAGTACTCTCGCCTCTCGACTATGGGTTAATTTTGCTGCCTCTCGTTTCCTTTGACTCGGGTAAAAACCAACAACCCACGGAGGGCCACGAGGCGAGGAAATACTGGCCGAGGGCACCCGAAGCATACCAGTACATTCTAGAACAGCCTAGAACACAGATTAGTGATATCACAAATTAATTAGTGGTATCACTAATCTGTGGCCTAAAACCGCTTGGCGAGGCGAGGCAGGCGAGAGCACACGAGAGAGGCGAACACGAGGCGAGAGAGAGTTGCTACGCATGCTCGGCCTCACTGTCTCGGCGAGAGTGTTATCTTAGGCATTATATATTTTTCCCAGATTCTCCCTGGTTGCATGTGACACTGGTCATTATAGGTTTTTAGAATTTATTCTCAAAAAATAAAAGATTGTCATCTTCTTTTATAAAAACAATGAAATAATCAAATGAATTAACCCATGTTGATGATTTAATTATGATCCTCAATGTATCTTTACTTTGGAAATTATGTACTAACAAGTAAGTGTGTATTTCGAGTCAGTTGAGTGAAAAAATATTTCTTTATTTACCTTTTTCTAACAGATTTCACGATAGGTAGAGATTCAAACTAATCTGTTACAAAATACTTGTCATTTTCTATGATTCGAGGGAGTATATTTTTTTATAAATAAATTTTTATTTTTTTAGAATAGAAAGATAGTCTTTTTGAAAAGGTAAAGGATTTTTCAAATCAAATTCCTTCTCTTTTGCATCCATTGCAAATTCGATAAGAGCATACCTCTAATTCTTCGTATGATGGATTCCGTGTATATTTTCAGTTAAATTTAGGCAGTTGCAATTTGATACGGACATATTTTGAAAATGTGCTTTTGATAAGACATTGATTGAAGATTCTTCTACCGGTATATATGCTTGGCATCGATGAGGTTCAGCATCAATTACACAGGCGTCTTGTCCACCCAAGATAAAATTCTAAAATTGACAACAAATTTCTTTTAAATTTAATAAAAACACAAAATCGTTTTCTGCATTAAATATATATAACATAGAAAGTTTCTTGATAAAGCTAATAATCGTTTATAAACAAGTGATAGTTAATGTTGGGTCCAGATAATGAAAAGATAGGAGAAAGAAACAGCAAGAATATGAGGAAACTAAACTAATATTTTATGGAGATATCACCTGGCTATAGTTATTTTAATAAATAAGAAAATATTTAATGACTGGAAATACGATATATGTAAGAAGAATATGAAAATACAGGCAGCCAAAAATAAAAAAACACTCTCGATACTCTGTGAACGTCGATATCGAGAGTGTTTTTTTATTTTTGGCTGCCTGCATTTTCATATCCTTCTTACATATTTTAATAAATACATTGTAGATAAGGACAGTTCCTTGCTACTTTCTTGCCTCCGTGCCGTATAGTAAATTAAAGTGGAATTGGATAGCAGGTAAGATTTTTCTTTTATTAATTTTTGATGTTAAAAATGTTTAAAATTTCATATTTTTGTTATTTTTGAGCTTCTGTTGTTGTTACTTTTATTCTAGTCGGAAAAGGAGATATCACTCACTCAGAATAAGAAGTTTCGGCCTAAATTTTTGAGGCCGAAACGTCTGAATAAAAATGGAATTAGGCATTTATTCTTGTAAGCAGAGTCAGATGTCCAGCAGGAGTCTCCGAACCGTTTTCCATTACGGTTGGCTTCCACCAAGGTAGCACTCTCTCACCGCTGCTCTTCATCGTATGTATGGATGTCATCACTTGGGATCTTCAAAGACCCCATCCGTGGTGCCTCCTTTACGCCGATGATGTAGTGCTGTCTCCACGAAGAGAAGCGAATCGGCACTGCATGTGATGGAGATGCGGATGGCCAGGTGGTCACTTGGTGTCACCAGACTTGACCGCATCCAAAACGATACCATCAGAGGCAGGTTTGGCATTACGCCAATCACTGACAAGATGCGCGAATGGCGTCTCCGCTGGTTTGAACATGTCGTACGCCAAGAGAGTAGTGGTGTGGCGAGGACGGCGTACGATATGGGGCTTCTCGGACGACAACGCAGAGGAGCACCTAGGATGACTTGACTTCACCGGGCCAAGAGAGATATGACCGAGCTTGGCCTGTCGGAGACAACAGCATTGGTTAGGAGGGGAAGAATAAGGTCCGCCGACCCCGCACAGCGGGAATAATAAGGGCGAGGACAGAATAAGAAGATTATTGTAAGTAATATCATATTTACTACAGCATCTATCTGGTAAGCCTAAATTTATGAAAAATTGTGAATCTGGAAAAAATGTATCCTTGTAACTAGAGAGAGAAACAGAAACTATTATTGAAAAAAAATAATTTTATATTGGAAGATGAAGAAAAAGACTTTAATCGGCCCAAAATATTTATACCAATGTCGACGTTCGGGGACTATACGTCACCATCCTCAGACAAAGGTCGTAAAGATTTGTGCCTCCAGCACTGTATAACAATTACAACAATTATCTTGTTGTTAAAATGATGGCTTGAGCTCACCATATAGCCAAATGTAGCAAGTAACCACGAGCCACTCTGAGTCTCAGCATTGACTCAGAGTGGCTCGTGGTTAAAACTTGCATACAATTTGGCTATATGGTGAGCTCAAGCTCATCATTTTAAACAACAAGATAATTGTTGTAATTGTTATACGAGTGCTGGAGGCACGAAATACTTTTACGACCTTTGTCCTGAGGATGGGTGACGTATAGTCCCCGAAACGTCGACATTGGTAATAAATAATTTTGGGCCGATTAAAGTCTATTTTCTTCATCTTCCTGTAAATTAGACGGCCTTCCTCCATACGATTATAATTTTATATTTTGTGGCCGGAATAATTTACCTTTTAGAGGAAAATGTGAAGTAGGATCAATGAATATTGATGATATAAAAGTCAACCCTTATGAGTAGTTTTCGAGTTATTTTTAGAGCAATGTTGGCATTTAGGACGCAAACTGAAGATACTAATATATCCTTTTCAAACAGCTTCATAAAATTATTAATACAAGTGGAAAAATACAAAATGACGTTGATATTTCTCTATCATCAAGGGCAAGTGTTTGCTGCTTTATTAGAAATTAAGTAAAAAAAACATCCCCGGCCCAGGAGATAATATATGAATGAAAAACCCGACTCCCCAAAATCAGATCCTTAGTTCACCCCTGAATAAATAAATATACTTGAGAATTTGTTTTTACTTACAATTTTTTTGAATTATGACTTCCAAAAAGGATTTTCATCAACGAATGCTTCATCAATCTTTATAGTTGTACTTTGGTAGACTCCAGGAATTAAATAAATAAAGAAAATTCATCTTTTACTTGATGGAAATCTGAATAAATGCATTTGCTTGGGAAATAATAGTTGACTAAGATTTGGTGAGATGAAAGCTGCTTTTTTTTAATGAAAACCTAAAAAAAATCTTCTTTCATAGCCTTATTTCCACAGTGCGGGGTCGGCGGAATGGTTTTTTTGCGACTGGAAGAAATAGGACAGGCATAGCGATCTGACGCCTGTTGAAAATATAGAAGGGACAGGCATGTAAAGAACAGGACTGCCAGTCCCAGCTCGGGTAGCTCGTGGTTGCCATTCACGTACCCACAATATGTGGGCCCCTGAGCATGAAAACCTAAAAAAAATAAAAGTAATTAATCTAAGGTGCAAATACATATATATTATACAATTTGGGATAAATACATTTGAAGAATAATATGTACAGGTAAAAAAAACCATTTGACAGCTTTGTTTCATTAAGAGGTAAAAAAAAGTAATAATAGTATTGGATCCAACGTGTAAATCTAATTAATCTGATACTAATCAAATTTGATTACTAAAGATGAGTCTATTGAATATATTCCGTCGTTTGTGTGGGAGGTTTGAAAATAAACAATTACCGTATTTTATGTAATGTTGAAGACTTCGGACACTTACACTTGTTAGTTAATTGGAATAAATATAAAAATTAAAAATCATATATGTATGAAGAGTAAATTGAGTGTCACAAGTTGCTAAATCGATACAGCAATGAGGAGATAAAATGGACGACATCGCCACTTGCAATCAATGACCTTGCCTTTGAGATCAGCTGGGCCTCAAGGAATATATAAATTCCCATCACTCTTGATAACCTATTAAAAATATTTTGATTGAAAATAATTCACAATCAGCTGGTCTTTTCTCCTATTCATACACATAGGCTATATCAACAGAGAAACAAAAAAAAATTGGCACAAATTAGTAGTTAATAATTATAAAAAAAGTTATTTCGTCTTTTTTTTAAGAGACATTTGAATAAAAGATTTTTGTATTTATTTTTTTTGATTTTTTATTTATTTCATTTCTTAGAAAATTAGAAGTTTAGCATTTTTTTTTTTTTTTTTTAACTTTTTTCTCATTAACACAGTCTTTAGGCAACTCAGTCCATCTAAGACTTTGACGATTACCTTTATTTATTTATTTATTTATTTATTATTTATTAATTAATATACATATTGGAGGTCCAGGCATTCTTATTTAAGCCATTTAGTATTTAAATTGCAAGTTTAGCATTAAAAATAAAAGGAAATTGTTAATAATAAAAATGAAAAAAAAAGTGCAGGAGGTGGATTTGAACTCGCAAAGTGGTAGAGTGAGGATGCAAAAATTATTTTTGATGACCACTTTACCAACTTGGCCACCAGTGAATTTATTTAAATCAAGGAAAATAGACCATATAAAAAACACTGAATAAAAGAGATATTTAAAAAACTTTAATATTGCACATATGATATATCATTTTTTAGTACGTTTTATGCAGATTAATAATTTATAATCAAAATTCCAGTAGCTTTCATAGTTTTCAAATTATTCAATGCACAAACGTTAACATTTGAATGCCTTAATGTATTTAAACCAAAAACTCTATATAACAT
Organism: Euborellia annulipes; assembly: GCA_023213315.1. NCBI lineage: Eukaryota > Metazoa > Arthropoda > Insecta > Dermaptera > Anisolabididae > Euborellia > Euborellia annulipes. The sequence goes on from JAKCPI010013894.1 coordinate 95,149, forward strand.
ATGATATATGTTTTTAATTCTATAATTTCTCCTGATTCCAAAGAACTAAAGCCCTTTTAATTATATGATCTAATTTGGGAGTTATTGGCGATCAAACTTTACCCAAACTCGGGCCTAACGGCCTGACCACCCAGTTCTATATTTTCGATAAAAGCTTATTTAGCATTGTCTGATCAAAACCAAATTTTTACCAGAGATTTATAATTAAAAAATGAGTTTTTTTCTAAAGTTTCATTGAGATTGGTAAAGAAATAAATAAAATATTGACTATTTTGTAAATTGAGTTTTAGAATTCGGGATCCCGGATGCGTAAAGAGAGCGCTCTGTGAACCGGGTCTAGGCTTGAATCTGAGATCCCAATTCTAAAACTCAATTTACAAAATAGTCAATATTTTATTTATTTCTTTACCAATCTCAATGAAACTTTAGAAAAAAACTCATTTTTTAATTATAAATCTCTGGTAAAAATTTGGTTTTGATCAGACAATGCTAAATAATTCGATAATATAGAATTGGGTGTTCATGTCGATAAGGTCGAAAATAAGCTTAACTTTGATTGCCAATAACTCCCAAATTAGATCATATAATTAAAAGGGGTTTAGTTATTTGGAATCAGGAGAAATTTAAGAATTAAAAACATATATCATATGTTATATAGAGTTTTTGGTTTAAATACATTAAGGCATTCAAATGTTAACGTTTGTGCATTGAATAATTTGAAAACTATGAAAGCTACTGGAATTTTGATTATAAATTATTAATCTGCATAAAACGTACTAAAAAATGATATATCATATGTGCAATATTAAAGTTTTTTAAATATCTCTTTTATTCAGTGTTTTTTATATGGTCTATTTTCCTTGATATAAATAAATTCACTGGTGGCCAAGTTGGTAAAGTGGTCATCAAAAATAATTTTTGCATCCTCACTCTACCACTTTGCGAGTTCAAATCCACCTCCTGCACTTTTTTTTCATTTTTATTATTAACAATTTCCTTTTATTTTTACTTCTAACTTATAAATTTCATTCATCTGTCATTATAACGAGAGAGAGGATTTGTGTCAAAATTAAAATCTGGTCGTTTTAATTAATTATATAATAGTAAAATATTTGAAGTTGGCGTTTTGTTTGTTGATCTATGATGACGTAATTTGATCAACCAATAGGATCTCGCAACGCTGAGCGCGAACAGCCCTTCTCTAGTAACCTTTCACTTGTCTTTAGTTTGCAAATGACCGCGTCGCGTTATCTTTAATCAATTTCTTATCCGTCGTTTGTGCTGTTTAAAAATAGTGAAATTTTAATAGTGAGTTGAATCTTTTAGTGTAAAATAGTGCCAAATATCATAACGTCTCTCCTGGAGCAAATGTTACGGACATCTCAGGTAATTTACTATTATTAATCAGCTTCTTGAAAACCAAGCCTGTGAGCCAAGCTCAATCATACAGCCATCTTTAAAAAAAAAATTAATTTTATTAAATTATTTTTTTTTTTTTCGATAATCCAAAAAGACTCCAAGTCCACCAAAAATTTTATGGATGCTTTTAATAATAAAATAAATGATTTAATAATAAGTTAAATTGAAAAAATGTTTGTTTCATTTTATTATCTCATCTCTGAAACTCATACAACGATATACAGTCAAAACAAAAATATTATAAAATAAAATCACCCATAAGTGACCGCTTCTATGCAATAAAATTTAATTAAATTAATCAATTTAAATAACTTTTCACCGACTATTTAAGGCCTCAGATGCCGAAGGAAACTTAAAAAAAATATAAAAAGGAGTAATGATCTAATCATAAATTTGCGAATAATGTTTAAATTCTCATGTACAGTGAGGGATTGTTTTTAAAAAAATATATATTTTTTAATGGAAACTCTCATGATTCAAACCTAGAAAATTGTCAATAAAGATTTTCATTTTCTTTTATAAAAACAATGTTTAAGTAGAAGAAATTCGTTGGCTGAGTGTTAATTATTAGGATTAGCTAGGCAAGCCAGCAAGTGATAAAAAAACAGTCTTTCAATCTCGGCCAGTGATGTCGTCGGGCCCATTTGCCACAAAATAAAAATACAGCCCATGTACCTTCGGCAATTCTCATATACATCTAATGGTATATGCAAATTTAATCATTTATTTTTGTATGAACCGAAATTGCATCTATCTAAGCAATATTAACACTTTACCGTCCTGAAGATGGGATCGATGTGATTCCGAAACGTCGACGATAATTAAATAAAGTTTTTTTTATCACTTGCTGGCTGCCTACATCAACCTAATCCTTATAAATACAATGAAATAATCACAAGTAGAAAACGCATGGGTGGGACTTAATAATATCCCTTACTGTACATAATTTTGTAAATAATGGCTTTAAAGTGGCCCGGAGAAGATCAATTAAAATTGACAATTGGAATTGATTGATGTATTCAACCATCGCATCAATTCCTAGTTTTGTAAACTTGTTGTGTGAAGAGTTCGCGCTCTTGGAAGTTTATTTCATTTTATAAATTAAAATTATCATTGCTGTTTAGCGAGCAATTTGGGGGAGGAACCCCATATCGTACGCCGTCCTCGCCACACACTCGAGACCATGACTTGAGTATATTAGAATGTAATCACTTCTGATGATGACAAGTAATTGTCAAAATACGAATTAAGTGTTAATTTTTAATTAATAAACCCTTTGAAACAAATAACTTGGCGCCATCAACCATTCTCCTTAACTTTTTTATTTGCCCAGAGCTAGTTTGAAAAAAGTCCAATCTTTAGAATGGTATCAAAATATAACAGGAGAGAGTCTAACTTACTGGATATTGAAAATTTTATTGTAAATTGCATACGAATTTGTAAACAATAAAAGGATGAAAAGGCCTCGACAGAAATTGATTTTAAAGAATCTCTTCCCTTTAGCAAAGTTTATTTTTATTATATTTATTTAAAAGAAGAAAAATTAATCTTCCTAATATGTGAAAATGGATCGCTTTCAATATTAATTCATTTGTGTCTCACTTCTCACCTGTAATTTCTTAAAATTATGTTTAGGTAGAGGGGGATTCATTTCATTTCATAAATTGAAGCTTTCAGGTTTAATTATATTATCGGACATAATGTTATCCCAAGCCCTATTGGTTGATGGATAGGCTGTTGAGTATTTGGCCCTAGAAATCGTATTATAGCCCCTGTTCATCGAATAAGAGGGGATTTGGATCATTGGCCCTTAACAGCTTCAATAGGGTGATTCAACACAAAACACTCTAAGGGGATATTAATAAAGTTAATTAAATGAATTATTGTTAAATTTATCGAAAAAAATTTACATTATCATTTTATTTTGACTTAGATTTGCGACGGATACATTTTAAAACACAACGTCGAGGCTAACCATGACCCAGCAAATTCTATATTTATAAATAAAAACAAAAATTGAGATAGCCCTACATGAAATCTATAGTTTTTTTTAGGCATCTGACTGAGTCAAGCAATATTTCAATGAAAAACAATTATTTTTCATTTTCAGGATTTTATTCATTTGATGACTGTGTGTGCACATATACCACCAGTTTCAGTCACTCAAATGACCATCATCAGATCTGCAAAAACAACATATTACAACATGAGAGCTGGCACAAGTCAAAAGAAAAACAAAAAACTAATCACACGGACACCCATACATATATATAGACTACAATTACGAATATCAAAAACATCTCAATTTTTATTTTTTTATAAAAAACTTTTCTTATAATTATAATGAGGAATAATTATGTTTTTAGTTTATTGAAATATTACTTGAAGAACCTTATAAATTTCACATCTTGAATTCTAATATATCGGCGGAAACTAAACATATCTCGACACAAAAAAAAATTGGGTGTGACAAGCACCAGATTTTTTTTTGTTTGTTTTTTATTTCCTTTAAGGTCTTTTTCGGCATTGAAGGCCATTTAGACCCAGTCACTATTTATTTCGTCGCATGAGACGGAATGAGAACCCCTGACCTTTGGTACCAGAAGCTAATGCTCTAGCCCTAAATCACAAGTCATTGATTTTGTTAAAGTAATAAAAAATTATTTCAGAGAAAATTTATAAATAGATGGACAGTATATTTAGTTGATTAAATCTTTAAGATCTATCTCTATACTTTAGAACATGTGTTGAGAAATTTCATTTCAAATTTTCGTAATAGCAATTTAATTTTTATAAAAAATAATATTAAAATTTTTTATATAATTTTAATTTTCAGTAATTGATATAAAATGATTCTCATTTTGAAGGTGAGATCCTCTTTCTTATGTATATAATGCGAATGAGAGGCTCCTTAGTTTAATCACCTTACTCGTATTATATATATATATTTTCTATGTGTGTGTTTGTGTATGTGTGTGGCAATAGGACTTCATTAGCGGTGCGAGGGTGGATTAAGCTTTGGGCCTCATGGAGTCGTTTAATTAAATTCACCTCGTCGGCCACACCATAGATACGCTTTTCTCTCCCCCAACCCTTAAACTCTCTCCCTCTCTTCAAATGAACCATAGTATTGGCGGTGAATTCCAATAGTTAGTCCTAATAGTCATTCAATGTATTTATATATCTCTCTCTCTTTTACTCCTTCATACATACCACCGTGTCATTTCAATTCTATTAACTTTTATTCGATTTTATTCCGTCCTACTCTCTCTCTCTCTCTCGTTTCTTCATTCTATTACTATGAATTTGTTGATTTTGACAATTTACAAAAAAAAAAAAAAAAAACTCGTTAATTAAATAAAACGATGGTTGTTAATCAAATTTTATAGTAGTATTTCAATTAAATATATGTGTTTGATGTTTAAAATAAAGTTAAAAAATAAATATCATTTACTAATTCGCATTATTTGAAAAATTGATTAATTAGATTTTTGCTAATAAAAAAAAAAGCCTGTGCCCCATCAGGGAAAAGTCAGGTGCCTCGACCCTGAGGTCCCGGGTTCGCTTTCACTTCCAAGAGAAAAATTTATTTTATTTATTTATTTATTTTTTTTTAAACATTCACACTTTTTCTCATTCACACTCGCATGCACCCACACATTCACACAGTCTTTTCTGCAACTTAGGCCATTTAAGACTTTGACGATAACCGTTATGAATATATATTATTTAGGGTCCAGGCATTCTTATTTAAGCCATTTGGTATCCAAATGCCTTAAATAAAATCATCGGACTGCCTGGAGTCCGAACCCGCGACGTTCGGTATACGAGGTTAGCACTCTAACCCCTACACCAAGCCCCGAGGACAGAAAAGTTTATTTCAATCGGCATCAATCATTTGAAATAAATAGGGATGTTCTTAGATACCGAAAAAATCTTAAAACAAATTACCCCCCCTCCTTGGCCGAGAGGTTAAAGATAGTAATATTGATAATCTCAAAAGCCTAGGAGTTCTTATCTCAGACAGCCTGATAAATATTTATTTAAATCAATTCGATACCAGTTGGTGTATATAAATGTACCATCTATTGCAATAGTATTGAGAATAAAGCCCGGAAGTTAGGCAGCCCAAATGGCAGCTGGTCTGTCTAAGAAATATCTTTTTCAAAGCAGGCAATAGGGCGATCGGCCTTTATTACCATAAAAATTTATCTTTTTAATATATTAGTGAACGTGTACCATTTGGGCTGCCTAACTGCCGGGCTTTATTCTCAATACTATTGCAATAGATGGTACCTGGACTACCTATATCGTTTATATTATGTACAAGATATCGTTTATAGTCTTTATGCCAGGATGGCCTCGGATGCTGAAAGAATTAAAAAAAAATATAGCTCTCCTGGGCGTGACTTTTGAATGAATGCAGGGCCGAAGAGGCGGACTAGGCGCACGCCTGGGGCGGCAAATTTTAGGGGCAGGAAAAAAATTGCTTATTTATATACGTATAAAAATTTTTTTTTTAAATAGTAGTTTGAAAACTAAAGGAACACAGTCTTTTTTTAATCAAAAAGAGAGGAAAAATATAATAAAAGAATAGTTTTGTTTCTCAGTGATGGAGTGGTTGAAAGGGGAGGAGGAAGGGCGGCAAGAGTCAACTCAGCCTCTTCTTCTTCTTCTGTCCTCGCCTTATTCCCTCGCTGCGGGGTCGGAAGACCACTACTTTTTCTCTCCAACCCTATCTTTTTTTGTGACCGAGAAAGATAGAACAGGCCGGCCCGTCGTACGGATTGACGCCTGTTGATAAGACGAATGAAGAGATAGACATACAAAGAACAGAAGGACTGCCTGTCACAGCTAGGGCAGCTCGTGGTCGCCATTCACTTACAAGATTTGGGCCCCTGAGCGAAGGCCGCGACAAATGCCTAAATCCGCAGAATCAATGCCCACAAATTATTCTTTTTACTGACCTCAACCACAACCAGATACATTTTTGTGTCAAGTTATTATTATTAAGCTTCCTATAATAAATATATTAATATTAAAAAACCAAGAGATAAAATTGATATTCAAATTATTGATATTTTTTACTCCAAATACACGAAATTGTCTTTAATCTAAATTTAGAAAGTATACCTATCCCATTTTTAATTTTTTTTTTTTTTTTTACACTGACCTATTATAGTTAAAGTCCAGACAGAAAAAGACAAGCTCGGTAGATGATATATTTTCAATTAAAAGTTGTATTTGTATAGATAAGCTTTTAATCATGTTCATATGTATTTGGGAAAATCCCTCACCCCTCTGATCCCCCGGGGATTAATTTCCATCTCATCCAAATACAGGGTTGTAGTGGCCGTCCACCGACAGGGTTTGGACAAAAATTTTGTATAACAAAAGAATAAAGGGACTGAAAATTAATTTTTAAAACAGATTTTCTGAAAAATAATGCATTTATAGTTGTGTTCATATTCAGAAATTGTTAATGCGGATTCATTGGGGCGGGTTTTCATAAACTCCTGCTCCCCGATATTTATTGTTAACCCCATATTCTAATTTATTGCATCACTGTTTAAATTATATCTGCTAAAATATTAACATATTTTTTCTTTTTTTTTTAGGTAAAATTTCTTCCACACTTACTACATCATCTAATGGGAGGTTAAAGGGAGTGAGTGAGTACCTATTTTATATTTATCTTGTTTTTATTTTTTAAATAATCAAACTAGGTCAAATATTTTTCGACATTTTTTTGATGAAGAAAAAAAAATCAAACATTTATTGTGAACTTGCTGTGTTTATTTTATTACTATTTTTTTTTTAGATGTTTTAGATTTTTTAAACAAAAATAAAAAGTCCTCTCAACTTAATATTATTTGAATTCTAGCATTAATTGCTGTATTTAAATTAAATTTTATAGAATTGTTTAGTTTCCACTTTAAGGGTCAACGAGTATTTACAATTTCTTTATTAATTTTTGAAATACGAAATATCTCGGGACTTCAGCAGTTTAGGGCAGAATCGTACTAGAAATTTCCTCCAATTTTTTAGGACTCCTTCATTTCTTCAACTTAACACTTTCAACGTTAAGCATTGCATCTTTGTAGTCTATATTTGATGTTTTGACGTGATGTCTTATAATGCATGTATAGGGGCTAGTTGGAAGAAAAAGTTGGATAGAAAATCATAAAAAATTGATCATTATCGGCTCGAACAACCTCTCAGTCTTAAGAGGAATAATTATTTTGAATATACTTTTAGAAAGAATGATTCTTCAGCTAAAGATTTCACCATTTATTTTTTTTTCTATTATTTAATTTTACTGCATGAGAGTGCTCGGCGGGAAATTCTTATTTGAAGGTTTAAAACATTGTGGATTCCGAACGGCTAATCAGATCAGACTAAATGGGATGTCAATTTGTGCAGAAAGAAAAAGTCTAATAGACTAAATAAAAAAATCCCTATTAATTAACTCTAAAATCAATTTTTTTTTCTCGAATAACTTCATTTTCAATGCAAAAAATTATCGGAAAATTTCAGCATATCTATTTGACCATAAAAGCTACATTAAATCTAAATATATTTTGAGAAAGATTTGTTAAATACCCCCCCCCCCCCTAATTTTTTAACTTCCATCGAAGAGAATTTTATTATAATTCCTTAAATGAGGTTTATTTTATAATAAACTCGTATATAAGTGGGAGTCTAAGCAATTTAAAAAAAAATACTTTTTTGTTTTTTACTTTTTCTTTTGGAAAAAAAGTAGGATTCAATCTACTTATAGTTTTATATTCTCTTTTCTCTTAGACTCTTTTTACCCTTCTTTACGAAAAAAATGATTTAATATTTATCATTTGTGCATAGATAGAGAAGCACTCTATGCTATATGCAAAATTCTTATTCATTTCAAGATATTTGCATTTGAATTTATTCGCGGAAATATTTCCAAGATAATAAAAAAAATTTTTGCTGACACCTTTAATTTTTTTTCATTTTTTATTCTTCAAAAAGAATAAATTGAAAAAATCTGAATTTTGCAACTTTTTGTTTCGCTATCTTTATGGAATTGTGAAAGTGACCGTAATATTTTATTAAGTTATTGTTGCCAATTTACTTAAGACTTCAGTTTAAAGTCTGAAAAGTAATTATTTTTTATTGTCTTTAACTCATTTTTCTTAGATGCTGATGATTAAAGAATAATATTTTTTTCTTTTTCTAATGTTTAATAAATTCCGATTGTTATTATTGTAATGCAATCCTTGCTTAATAACATGTTTAAGGATTGTTGAACCTGAGCGATCAGCGTGTGGAACGTCCCCAGTTAGCCATCGATATTATTGTATATCTTGTATTGTATATTTAAAAAAAAATATATAAATAAAATTCAAAACCCCTAAATGGCTTCTTTAGCCGAAAGGGTAAAATTAAATTTAAAAAAATAAAAATAACATGTTTATATGTATTTCTTTTTTTTTTTAATTTACTTTTTTTTAACAAATATGAGTCAGTAACCAACATTAATGCAAGTAGTAAGTAGTTCCACCGATCAACACTTGTGGCGCTACATATCTAGGGAGCGCCTTTTAGTTAGGCAACTGACTTGCACAAGCTTGATTTCACCTGCCTATCTATCAGGGACCTTTTGATATATCACAATAGAAATTTTAATCTTAAGTTTTAGGTTTGATTTCAATTTTAATTAATTTAATTGATTATATCAAGCTTCATTTTTTATATTTTTCTTTTTTTATCATGTTGAAGATAAAAAATTTACGAAACTATTTATTTTTTACATTGGGTTTATTTTTTACGGGAATATCTAAACAAATAAAATGCTTACTTATTTTATTGAAATACAGAATATTATTTTAACTGAAAGTTTTTGTTAATTTCAACAACACCACATATCACATTACCGGTAACATAAAGCTACACTTAAACCATTTCTATTTAAATAAAAACAATTTGATTTCCATTAAAAGAGCTTATTATTATTATTTTTTAATAAATCAATAAAACATGCATTTTCATTAATCCTCTTCAATGGCTGAATGGTTTTGACTAGTCTGATTGATTAAAAAAATACACACACACACACACAAAAAAAGATTAAACAAGCTCAAGTACTGAATTTATTCTACGCCTAAAGCATCTTTTATCTCATTAAACGATAGTAACGTTTTTTTTTTCGAGAAGAATTTTATTGTCCCTTTTGACTTGAACTAACAATAAAGACGCAGAGCTGTAATCATACTTGCCAGTAGGTCTTTATATCATTCCTCTACTTGGCAGACAAGTTTTAGATGAAAGGATAAATAGCCTCCCTTTTACTCTCTCTTTATGGCTTATAAGCCCTTTACTTCTAGAAAAGATATTGCTCTATATTAAGTAGGTCATGTTTTAAAAAAACAAGGTATCTGTTTGTCTGCTTTTATTATATTTTGTAAACAAAACTTAATTAAAATTTTACAAATTTATTATTAATTTAAGTTGCTTGATCTTACTCTCACTCAAAAACGTTGAAGGTCAAAAGCTACAAAACTAATCACTTTTTCAGCTTCTTTTTGCTTTTTTCATGACTCTAAAGAATTCCCAGAGCGGCCGGATTATTATATAGGCCTAATTAAAGAAAACTTTAAAATACATATATAGTACAGTATAAATTCTCCAACTAATTTTATTTTTTGGCCAAATGGTATATTATTAGTACCAAATTAAATGATCTTTATTATTAGGGGAATTTTTAATTATAGACAAAATTTTTACTTTCTCTTACCTATATATATATATATATATATATATATATATATATATATATATATATATATGTTAATATATAGAAAGAGAAAGTATTGTTTAGATTTTTTTTTTTCATGATTTGTATTTTTGACAAGTTATTTTTGACAATTTTCACTATCTTTGAAATTCATTTATAACAAGCATCCAAACGATGTGACAATGAAGAGCAATTCTCGTAATTGTTTTATTCCTCCTCCAATGGACAGCACGCCGATGCCCCGGAAAGGGTAGAGATCCTATGTTAGATTCCCGGTGGTCATGGGGCATTTGGCCTCACCAACAAAAAACATAGTCTTCTTAAATATATCTATGACTCAGTTAAAGTCCGAATCAAGGTATTTTGAATATTAATATCTTATTTAATTATATAGATCTCGAAAAATATTTAATTAAATCTAAACTGATAACCGTTGGCTCTAGTTGAAACATTATAAAATACAAACTCGCTACCGCAGCCTTTTCCAAACTGTTCCAAGGGAGGCGCGGACTAGTCTAAGGGGAGGCGCTAATATTAGCCACAGCGAGCAATTTTCCAAACTCAGCCAAAATTATTTCTTTTATTGTGACGTTTAGGCCACTAGTCTAGGCCATCTTCAGGGCCGGAGGCGAGAATAAATGAAATTTGAATTTCAAAATTAAAATTGTCATTTTTCATTCAAAATTAAAATTTCATTTATTCTCTTCTCCGGCTCTTAAGAAGGCCGAAACGTCACAATAATTTTAGCTGTATACTAGGAATTTTTTTTTTTACTCCACTTTAATACAAATTTATATTTTTATTTATATTTGTTAGCATTGTTTTTGTATTATTTTACAAAATGGGGGAGGGAGGGGGTGGCGTCATATGATTAAATATTTTTAAGTGAGGCGTTGTAACATAAAGTTTGGAAACCACTGCGCTACCGTAATGTCGAAATGTTGTAAAGTGTATTACATCAAAACATTGGCGTCATTTGGGGGCCCACTCCCCACAAGGGCTCTGATTTTTTTTTTTAAATTTTATATTATTCTTAAATAAAATATTTCAAAATATATCTACGAGTATATAAACTCTACAAAATTAAACAATTAATTAAATTAAATATCTTTTGGCCAAACTAGACCCAAGAAAAAGTTGAAATGTTCTTCAAAATAAAAAAATTGAAACAAATCCCCTAGTGTTTTCAGCATCATTTGATATTATATTTAGTGATATTAAATTATCTATCTCTTTATTTAAGAGTTATTTATGAAAAACATATAACCAAGTATTTATTAATTTAAATAAGCGAAAAATGTAGGTCCGCCGGGAGTTGCACCACGGATCTTGTCGATTTACGCTCAACATGCCCTACTGTTGGACCACAGTACGCACTCGCTTATTTAAATTATGATAGATCGCTGATTTCAGTCTACTAGAGAAACGCCGCTCAAATCAAGCGTTCAGATTTCTCCGCTACTGAGGCGCGATCTAGATGGCCCGGCGGTACCTACATTTTTCGCTTATTTAAATTAATAAATACTTGGTTATATGTTTTTCATAATTACCTCATGGACCAACACATGATATATATATATAATTCTTTATTTATTAATTGCATAATTGAGTTAATTTCTCAAAACGTCCATCTAGATCGCGCCTCAGCAACGGAGAAATCTGAACGCTTGATTTGAGCGGCGTTTCTCTAGTAGACTGAAATCAGCGATCTATCATAATTTAAATAAGCGAGTGCGTACTGTGGTCCAACAGTAGGGCATGTTGAGCGTAAATCGACAAGATCCGTGGTGCAACTCCCGGCGGTACCTACATTTTTCGCTTATTTAAATTAATAAATACTTGGTTATATGTTTTTCATAATTACCTCATGGACCAACACATGATATATATAATTCTTTATTTAAGAGTTATTTATTTAATATACAAAGTTTTTTGTTTATAACTCATAGCAAATAGGCTATAGCTTTATTTTCCTTCACTATACATTCTGTGTTCGGTTTGGCGAATTCAAATCCTCCTAAATGAGTACGAGCATTCAAAGATCCTTAATCTATTATTATGTTTCTATTCATGTCATCTTCTCTTTCACAAAACAAATTTATTTGTTCTCATTTCTTAATCCTTCAACCATAATAAATAATAAAACATCATTTGTATTTAATATTTCTTTTTTTTTTTAAATTAAATCTCGGCTTTTTGTTTTTACTCTTTTAGATAATTAATCCATTTGGAAATTCATTATATTTGTAGATAATTGAGAAAGCATGAAATAGTAAAATTATCTTTTGTTCATTCCCTGTTTTTGTATTTTTTTTTTTTTATTTTATTTATTTATTTTTTAAATTCCCATGTAACTCAATATACTCAGACAGCCTGTTGGTTGTTTATTATTCATTCACTTTAAACTCAAATCTGGTACAAGTCATTTGATTTTCGTTTATTGATCGATTAACAGAAGCTTTTGCTGTACATTTTATTGAAGATACCATAACATATATGTTCATAGGGGTTTCCTTTTACCACTTTTAAAAAGAACAGAATTCAATTTAAACAGAATTCAATATATACTCTCTTTGTGATTGATAATAGTGAATTATCGGAACACGTTTGAAATAGTTCTTCAAAGGGGAAATAAGCAGTGCAGGATATAGTTCGTTGCCAGCTATTTGTCTTATGTTATAAATATTTGTATGGAGACACTCATGAACGAACACTTGAATGCTCGTTTTTCCATGTAAATATTTATAAGGAAGTTCCTAAAAGATTTTGCTGTTTTCTTTTTCCCGACACTTATGTAGGCGTATTATATTTCAAATACCGGTGCAATATTATTCTGTTAAATTTCTTATTCGATCGATAATCTTTTCTAACAAACTTCACTTTATTTGAGTGGAATTTCATAATTAATTCTCAAACTCTAGGATAATAATACATTCATCCAGGGTTTATGGATATAATTTTAGAATAAATTCCTTAGAAATAAATTTATGAAAATATCATTATAAAAGAAATATTCTCTTTACTTATTTATCCCATTTACACCTTCTCTCGGCGTTGATAAGAGACAAAAGCCTTTTCTTCGTTTTGTCTTCTCTCTTTTCCTCCCTTAACTGCGACACTAATTTCCAATTCGTATTTTCTCCTCAGAACAATTTCTGCTGATCTATGGCCACTTGAGCTCTTATCAGAGAGCACTCGCAGAGACACGTAGCGTTTTGATAGCCTCCTGACCTAGGGAAGCCCTAAATCTCACCTGGAAAAAGGGACACACTCACTACACTTTATAAATTATTAAATGTTTTTTTTTTTTTTTTACTTGTTTATAACATTGCTTTTAGGGCACAAATAACAATTTATTTGTAAATTTTAACAAGAATAAAATTCATTATAAGTTTTAGCTCTGTCCCTTAGAGCAGAACTCTTTGAAGGGTCAGCAATTCATTTTCAATCCTGTGAAATAAATTAAATTAGCTAGTAATTATACAAATAAATATGGTCCGAGTCAATTTAAGTATATTATTTTATTTATTTTTTAATCAACCCTTTATATATATATTGTAACTTAGGTGGTTTATATTGAAATATTTACAATTAGAACCGCCTTAATTACAATACAACAAACTCTCTCTCTCTTTATGTAATAGTATACAAGTATTATATTTGTTTACGTTTATATTCTGGTTACTTTTGATGTATGTATTGCTCCATGTCTGCAGTTGTTGTAATTAAGTAGGTGAAGATGTTAATATTATCTTTTTTATTAATTAAATCTTTTGCGTCGATTTCGTCTTTTGGGACTTCATCAGGCCAGCTGGAAACAAGATATTTACTATAATTTGACAAAAGTAATACAGTATATAAAGTTTTACATAAAATTTTTTGATTAAACATTCCAAGAATTCATCTTCCTTATTACATCCCTCTCCGAAAAAAAGATAAAAAATAAAAAATATGGTTCTTAATACATATACTCTATTATATCAATATTGAATAAATGTTTAATCAAAAAATTTTATGTAAAACTTTATATATTGATAAATAAATATATATTGTCATTACTTTTGTCAAGATTATATTAAAATCTTGTTTCGGCTCAACCTAGTTTCGTCCGAAAGACCGTAATCGAAACCGAAACTTGTATTTCCTATAAAAAAATAATATTCCATCCTGTTTTATCTTCACCTCTTAATTTGGTTACTTTTTTCCCTCCCGTCGAAAATCATTTTACAATATTTGTTGGGAGCTAAAACTTTCTCCTGCAGTAATTATTTTCTTTTTGGTTTTTTGAAAGTTTAGTAGGAGATGAAGTCTCATCTAATTAGTGGTTCCAAACTCGGTTGCCGCGGCACCAAAGGTTGTCACTGTTTGGCCAGAGGGCCGAAGACTACTGGACAAACAAAAAAATGATTATTTAGACAGAAACTCCCAAACCGTGAACCGAAACCGAATATCGGTGGGTTGGGAATAACATTACATACTATTGTACCCTTCCTTTTTCCCCTAATTATATAAAATATCTTGTTTCCAGCTGGCCTAATGTATTCCCCACGAAATTTCCGTACTGTCGGGAACTAAATATATTTCGACACAAAATCTGGTGTGACAAGCACAGAACACAACTTTCGATTACCGAAGGTAAGAGAAAGTTGTGTGCTGTGCGCCAGTCACACCAGATTTTTCCCCTTGGATGGAAATCATTTTTTTTTTTTTGCCCTGGAAATCGTTTTGCTTTTTTTTCAAAGTTTTTCCGTCATGCGGGAAATCTTTGAAAATTTTGAAATTTTTTAAAATCATTTCATCTTTTTACTTGGAAAACTTTATTTTTTCAGCCTGTTTATTTTTTTTTCCCTAAATATCTCGCGGCACCCCTTAGACATTCTCGCGGCACTCTTGGGTGCCGGGGTACACCGGTTGGCAACCACTGATTTAGATTATATGTTACTTTATTTTGCCTTTCATTCAATTTAAATAAATAAGAACAGAGTATAAATGTTTCCAGAGTCCTAAAAAATATATTTTTTTTAACACACTGTTAAAAATATACAAGCATTCATATATTCTAAAAAGTTAGATTCAATTTAATAAATAAATTTTTTTTTATGTTTTGGTCGAGATTGTGTAATAAACTAAAAACATCACTTTTAGTTTTTTTATTCGATTACTAAATAACCATGAAACATGATGGTTAAATATTTAGTAGAATACAAAAAAAAATATTCTCTAAGCAAAAACAATATTGGGAATTACAATGAGTTTTTCCCACCATTGTCATTTGATTAATTGTTTTTCACTGAGCATTTGCTTCATATAAAAAAAAAAAAAAAAAAAAAACTCAATATTTTCAAGCTGCCTTTTTGTATTCGAATGCGAATTCGCTTTTAGAATCATTTGTAGTTAAGTCAACAAATTCGCTCCCTTCGAGAGCTCTTCTTTCCTCTTTCTTCCTCGGCCACTTGATACCAAAAAAGTAAAAGGGGGTTTCTATTGCCAAAAGTAGGACCTCATTTGAGAAAAAAAGAGCTTCCTCTCTCTTTCTATTCTCATATCATCTGTTCAATAAGAAGCTTTCATTAGCCTCTTTTAATTGTTCCTAAGCACTTTACTTTTTTTTTTAAGAAGAAACTTTTTTAAATTCCATTTAGAAATTTTTTTTCTTCTCGTAAAATAAACTCGTAGTGTAGTTATTATCGAGTTGCATTAGCTTGATGGTTAATTAGAAAATTTTTTGAAAAAAAAGACAGTCCAAGTCAGAATACTTAGAAGTAATAGCAAATTTGGTTTAAAATATTTCACTGCCTTTATCTAAATTCAGGTCAGAAATTTTACAAAAATTTCATCAAAAAACCGCAATTTTAAATCTATTTTGTATTAATTTGAAACATCTAATGGCGCACCTAAACCGGAATAAGAAAGGGGCACGTCCCGACTAGGGGTGTTCGATTATTGAAAAAAATAATCGATTATACAGTATGGGAAAAAATAATAGATTATG